>VZRH01003705.1:1151853-1172351 GCA_013397555.1 Urocynchramus pylzowi | reverse complement strand
AGGATACCCTTTGCCACCCGCTTATAGAGTAGTTTAGGGACTAAATAATAATTTCCATGCCAAGTGGGGAAATTTTTTAAAAAAAAACTTTTTTTTTTTTTTTTTTTTTTTTTTTTTTAATTGTTATACAAGACTCCAAGGTATAAATTTGCATTTGGCTTCCAGAAATATCCTGCTTCCTAGAAAAGTGGATAAGCATGCTTAATCTATGAGGTCGCTCTCCACAACATTCCCTGGTTTTGTCTAATAATTGTGAGGAACAGCAGAGGAATTCCTGACAGGATTTCAGATATGTAAGCAAAAGTAAGGAACAAGCCAGCTCTACTGCAAAAAAAAAAAAAAAAAAAAANAAGTGGATAAGCATGCTTAATCTATGAGGTCGCTCTCCACAACATTCCCTGGTTTTGTCTAATAATTGTGAGGAACAGCAGAGGAATTCCTGACAGGATTTCAGATATGTAAGCAAAAGTAAGGAAAAAGCCAGCTCTACTGCAAAAAAAAAAAAACCAACCAAAAAAACCCAAAACCCTTTTCTTGCAGCTCTCCTACTTAAACTTTGTGAGCCCCAGATAGCCCAGCTGATTCCTCCAAATGCCAAGTATAGTTGTCATTGTTCAAATCTATTTCCAGAGAACACCACACCAAGCATTAAAGCACAGAACACATATTTATCGTGTTACACACTGTTGGATGAAAGCCCACATCTGTTCCTTGAGCTGACTAGACAAAAAGGGGTCAGAGTGAAGGGAATAAAATCACTAATGCAGATCTCTCATATGTAAAACAAAAATCCAGAAAACTTCTGACCTTTAACTGGAGCATTTCTAGTTCCTCCTGCCTATGCCTCCATCAGAACACAAGTGCTGAAGCACTTTCCCACAGAATGCTGACTGTTTCTAAGAACTGAGAAAGTTCTTCTCAGAAGAGAAGGTTGATGCAACTTGGAGGCCGCAGATCAAAATACATTTTCAAGGAAAGTGTTTTGTAATCATCACAGCTTCCTATGCTTAGCTCAAATTCTACTGCACACAGAGAAAACTGAGAGGATGAGCACTTCTCAGCTAGATGGTTTGCCTAGGAGAACACCTTTGTCTGCTGATGACAGCAGATAGGAGCTCTGGCAGGGTTTCCCATCTCTTTTTCCTAACAATTGGAGGTTGTTAAGACCTCATTTACATCCATTTCAAAATGCTTCAGCAAGGGGAAACTTATGTATCATTTCCCACCTGCAGTGGGGGAAACTGAAGCATGTGAGCTCATGTGCTTTACATCATTACGAAAGTCCAGCCTCAGATCTTCTGTTGCAAACCCATTTGCTTGCTCTGAAGGTGATACAGCTGCTTTTAGTCTGAACAGAGCTTTGTGCTCTCTTGCTCTCACAGAATACTTGGGAGAGGTTCTTCATAGAGGCTTCACTCTATTATTGACTTGTGATCATTTTATGAACATCTCTGATTCTCTTTTGCTTTGATTTTTGAGGCTATTGGAAAGATGGTCTTCCTTGGTGCTGTCTACTGCACAGGTCATTGTTTGAAATCATAGCTGAATTCTTGGATATATCACAAGTCAGGCTGCTGATAAGTTTACCTGCATGTGCACACAAGACCATTTGGGATCATGTTTGATGAGTAATATTGAAGACAATAGCAGAAAAAACCCAAAATAATAGATCAAGTAGATATTAAAACACAATTTGATACCCAAAGCACTGTTCTTTACCTGAAACCAATTTTTTTTCTCCACAAAAGCCCATCACTGAAAATTTTAGTGAAAAGATAATTTTAAAAGCAATAAAGGCCACTGGAAGCTGTAAATATAGTCTTTTAAATTAAAAAGAAAAAAAAAAAGATACTGCAATTTCTGTTTGACAAAATCAGGTAAGATTCATTAAAAATAAATTAACTGCTTCTTGGAATAATGCTTTCTTTTATATGGAAAACACAAAGATTTCGAAGAAAGAGCAAAAATACCATCTTCAGAAGATTACAAGGTAATCTCATAAGTGAAATACAGAAAGGAAACAACTCAGTGAAAAATATATTCATGGTGCTGTCACTGCACCCCTGCATAAATTTTCAGTGTGTCAGTTTCCCCACACAAAGCTCATATTTTCCTCTGCTCTGCCATCATTCACTCACCTTCACAGGACACTGAAAAACTCCTCTTTGTGGTGGAGGTCAGAGGTCTGGTCATCCTGGGCATGTGCAATGAAAATGGATAGTGCTTCAACTGCCAGATGATCACAGAATAATGGAATTTTTCTGACAGTTTACAAAGATGATCCTTAATATTTGGATTTTTCTAAGTAGTGAGGAAAAAATTACACTAATTTACTTTGCAGGAAAATCAAAGTAAAGTTCTTTAGTACTCGGTTTCCCCTTCTTTCTGTGGGAGACAGAAAATTAAATATCACAGAGGACAGGGCCTAAGAATTTTGTGCAAAATTTTACCTGTGGTGAGAAACCTGTGGTGAACCATCCCTGAACTCAGGGGTTGCAAGTCCCTATCTTAATTTGGACTCAGGGTTGTCAAGGCTCTCTGGATGTGGATGCCAAGATGATAAACTCTCCTTATGAGTTCTAGGCAGTTGCAGCTCACACATTCCTTTGGTTTAGGTTCATGAGAGATGCCATATGCATTCAGTCTGTCCTTGTCAGATGAACAAGAAAAAAGTGAGAACAATGTCAACTTTTAAAATAATCATTATACATATGACATATCAAGACTTGTTAAAACACAACACTAATTCAAGTAATAATGTAGAAGTGAAAAGCATGGAGCAATCTGTGTGTACCATGTTATTGAAAGACAGTCATTATTCATTTCAATTAAAAAAAAATAGCTATAGTGGATTGATGATGTCTAGTTTTCCAAAGGTAACTCTGAGATCAGTGCATACTTGTCTGGATCAATTTGTGCTAGGGACCATCTTGTGTTAGGACTGAGGCTAGCCCATGTCTGGAGCTGCCACAGCAGAACCCAAGGGAACAGCAAAGTCTCTGGGTGAGCAGAGGGACTGAGCATGGGCAGAGACAACACGTCACGAGTTGCTTGCATTTGCATTCTGATGTGACAAAGGGGGATTACCCAGCTAAGTCTAAAAGCAGCTGATTTAGTAGAATGAGGAGACACCTTTGCTTGTGATTTACTCTGCTCATTATAAAGAACAGCTTTATGAAAGGGGCCCCCCAAAGCCATTGAATGCAACAGAGAGGATCCACTTGATATCACTGATCATGGATAAGCAATAAAACCAAGTTTGTGTAAAACTCACACCTTCCAGGGTGTATCAGGGACCCTTAGCAGAAGGCAAAAGGGAAAATACCTGTCACAGCCACAACACTGCTGACTAGAGATGGTGAGAAAATGAATCATCAGTATTATCCGTGTGCTATCACTCTGGAAATTCTCAGTGAAAATGAAAACAATGAAACAATAACTGCATAGAGAAATCCAGAGAACTGCCAGTCTCCTACACTCAGAAAGGGACAAGGTAATGGCACAAGCACGCAAGACAGTTTCAAAGACTGTAAAATGTACCAGTATTTTCTCAGGAGAGCTCATAAATTTAGCAAAGAAGTCAAAACTGAAGTGTTCTGACTGTGAGTGCCATTGTTTCTTGTCTATCCTGGAATACTTTCCTTAGTAAGTTAACTTTCTTGGTCAGTGCCTATGCTCTAATGAACCATGGTCTTTTTGTTAATAAGTGGGAAGGATGAAATGGAGACAGCCTTTGTAGTGAAGTATGCAAGTCATGGGACACATAATATGTCTTGGAAGAATAAATAAAAGAATAAGGAGGTGAAGAAATGTGTAGAATATTGGCCAGGAAACTCAAGAGAATTTCAATCTCTTATCTGACTGAAATATTTTGGTGTCTGTGGTATCATTCTGTTTATAATTAAGGAAGTCCAACATGTCCAAGAAAAATATACCGTAATAGGAAAAATACTTTCTTGTCAAAAAAAAAAAAAAAATTCTTAATTGGAAAGCTGTTTCAGTACTATTTTAGTCTGAGAAAGTCAAGATAGACTACTGTTGACATACTTTTTTTTGCTCTACATTTAGCAGGATAAGACCAGAACCTTTTTTCCCTCCAAAATTAGGGCTTCCAGTTACTATCTTTGTGCTTTAAGGTGATGTAAGCTGCCAGCTGGATTTTGAGGCTCTGTAATTTTTTCTCCAGGTATAAACATGCAGCATGAAATGTTTCTTGTCTCAGATGAATATGGGGTGGTGATATACACTGATATATATACATATGCAGTATATCCATTCCTGAGAAGGGTAAGAAACCTGATAGCAGGGATAGAGAAGGAGGGACCCTATCAGCAGCTCTGGATCTAGCTATATGTGAGTATTTGTGAAATGAGATTAAAATCAGTGGACGGATAATATCTCTGTGTTTGTGTCTTGCTGAAAGAGCAGCCTTTTCCTCTCCCTTTACGTCACTGGCAGTGTCACAACTGTGAGTGCAACCACATGAAGAGAGCGAAGACTGCCAGCCCTGATGGGCTGCGCTCCGCTTCCCGCAGCAGCGCGAAGGAAAGTACGTGGGACGCTGGGCCGAGCCAGCAGGCACACAGCAGCACTCTGTCCTGAACTGTCACCCGAGCAGGGGACACTGGTATTGTGCTGCTTCTTCGTCATGGCAGAGTCAGAGCCGTGGTGAAAGGGCTGCAAGGTCCCACGTTTCTCTCTCACGCGGTGTTTCCGAGGCGACTGTAGAGGAGTGCTCGTATTAGTAACCCATCATCTCTACTGGTGAATTAGCAGCAAAAATAATTAATAATCAGCAAAAATATAGTCTGGTTGTTTCCTTTAAGATATGCCAAATGACCTTAAAGATAATTTAATATTAGCATTCAAAGCCTTTTATATATCCAGCTTAGAGGGATATGGTTAGCACCCACTTTCAATTAAGTCTCAAAATTGGTGACCTAAAGGAAGAGTGATGTGGGACAGACACTACTGGGAATGGCTCTTCCAGAGTTCAGAGAAGTGCAGATGCTGAAGCAGTGACACACCAGTCACTCATTAAGTGCAGCAATTTACAGCATTGAGTTTCAGGTTGGACACGTGGGCTGGGAACAGACACAGCAGCTCATACACGGTATAGGCTCCAGTGGAAGCTGAACAGCTTCTTACTTCAAAAAAGATTAGTAGCCTAGGTCCCTAACTAAATATTTCATTGGCCAGGAAACAAACTAAAAATCTCTGTGTACAGTCACAAATAACCAAAACTTCCTGTTAATCTTCTCATGGTCTTGTAGTTATTTATCAGCTTCTTAGATCTCAGAATGAGCTAGACTGTGAAGTTTAGAGGAAAGTGATTACTTCATATATGCTAATATAGCAGTAAACATTGTGGTACCATAATTCTTAACACAAGTCTAGGTACAATATAATTCTCAGTGTAGAACATATGTACCCTTTGCAGCTTATTTCCTTGGGCTTAATAATGCTCAAATATTAAGGACTTTTCAATTTATACCAGACTGACCCCTCAAAATATCATGCTGGAGTTTTTCCTCTCTTTTAGTTTCCTAGACCTGCTTTTAATTTTCACTGTTAATCCACAAGAAGTCATGGAAATGTCGTGAGGAAATTCAGATTCTCCAAGCATTGTTTCCAGCCAGATAAAGACATGCAGTAGAATTGCAATGTTCAGTTCTATTGGTTTTTACCGATGGCTTCCACAAATCTTAAATTCAAATGAACTTTCAAGACACATCTAAATTGCTAGATGGTTATCTGACCTGCATCTAACCTCCCAACCTTTTGTGGCTGACACCATCACTTAATATCATCTGTGCATGTGTATGCACACCAGAGATAGATGCGTACACTACTAGGACATCGTTCACTTTTGGTTTTTTTCCCCTTGAGCTCCATTTACTCTTCATGGAGAAGTTTATTCTTCTGTGTCATCAGTTTCTGGGGCTGCCTGCCCTCCAAGGATGACAGGTTGAGGAGTATAATCTGTTTGGTTATATGCCAGGAAGAAAAAAAAATCTAATTTTAGCAAACAAGTGTTGATACAAAAGGTCACAAAGTCTGTCATCCCTTACGTGGGAATTGGGAATGAAGCATTTTAAAGTGGGGATGTTGCCAAGAACATGACTCTAATGGCTTTACATACTACCAGTGACATGTGGGAGGGGCAAAGGCAAGTGGATGAAATCCTTGAAGGACAGGGGGTACCTTGCCCTTGCTGATCTGGAGGAAAAGATAATTCATGTATACAATATATAGTGATATTTACAAGAGAGCTAATAAAATCAAAAGTAAAAGATTGGTTCCAGTGATCTGAAGGAATAAATACTGTTGGCCAGATGGTAATTAAAAAGTCTTTTCTTTAAAAAAAAATCTCCTTTTTTTATTTCAAAGGTGAAATTTCTCATGAAGATATAGATTTCTGAAAAAATTCTCTATCCTTAAAGCTTTCTGCATTTTTTCATTTATCTTATCCCCATTTGCCTGGGCCAGCATGCCTGGCAGTTAGAGAACTCTTTCAATATCTACAGTGAGGACTGCTCTATTTGTTTAAGAGGTTGGTTCAGGGGATGAGGAATGGAACCATTTCAAATCCTGCAGCATGAAATCAATACTAAACTTTTTCTTTTTTAAATGTTCTTTCAAAAAGAAGAAGAAGAAGAAGAAGAAAGAAAAACCCAACACAATGCTTTTTATAGCATTTTCCTTCTTAAATACTGACTTTAATTAATTTGACCTCACCCACTCCCACTGGGAGGCAAACAAGACCAAGGTCAGTTACTGTGTTCTTTCTTTCAGTGGGAGATCACCCTGCCTGATCCTTAAGATTGTACCTACAGAACTCAGCTATTCTGGCCGAGTCTACACCAGTAAATTAACTGTTACACCAGTACTGGTCTAACAATGTTAGTGAATAGACAGCCTCATTCCTGTGCCCAGGAAGATTTTCTGGCACTGTTTCATTTATTGGTTCATTTAAAAATATCCTGGGCTCTTCCTTGAATGAAAGTACTTAGTCACTGCCCAGTCAACAGACAGACTCTCACGATCTCACAAGTATTTCAGACGTACATCTGCTGATAATAGGTTTGATTGCTTTTACTTTTGGGGGCCTCTTAGAAAAGATTCAGGGATTGGTGTTTGAAAAGCACCATGTGACCCACAACAGTATGTAACCCTACACTCAGTGTACCCCAAATATTTTTTCCCCAAATTCCCAGAAAGATCCAGTTGTTTTCATCCTCTGAACTGCTAAGGATTAAATACAGTTTGTGTGCAGTCTATCCTGAAACTTAGACCATGGGAGAGTTAAAAAAAATCCTTTAAATTTGTCCAAAATAGAGAGTGAGAAAACTCAAAGTAAGGATAAGAGAACAAGAAGGGAGAGGGGAAAACCCTAAGCACACTTTTGATAAGAAATATCAGGTAAAATTTATGCTAAATGATAGACCTGACAACAACCAGGATCTATTGCCCTATGCCCACTGAAGCCGGAGATACCACTTGAGATTTTAATATTAGATGTAATTTTTTTCCTGATTCCTTTCCTTATCCAAATCTTTAAATTGCTTGCAGGATTCTAGGAGAAGCCAGTACAAGCACTGTTTTAATAGAAATTTCTCTGGTGACTTCCCCTCTTCTCTCCTTTTGTGCACATGCACACATTTGCTATATATAAAACCAGCTTGGTTAAACTGATATAGCCAAGGTCATAATTTCTCAGGGAAATGGCAGACTAATGGAAAAAAAGTTATAAATATAATAAAACATGAGTCCTGTGACATTTACCAAGGACAATAGTTTCATAATAAACTATCGGGCACTTTGAAGCCTTCAATTAGGCCCCCAAAAGACATCCTGAATCATCAGCGAGGAGGGGGGTGGGAGCAGGAGGTGGAGGGGAAACCAAGAAAACTTTGAAACAGCCAGGGGAAAATATGCCTCTGGTTTCCAAAGTGGCCTGAGCTACTAATGCTCTCTGACGAGTTGAAGGATTAGAAGTTCAAAAGGGCAGGTCACATCAGGGCACCAAGGTCATGCAGTGCTGTGACCTAGGAAATACTGACTGGTCAGAGAGTGAACCCTTCCACAGCATGTTACCAATTAGTGTTTAATGACCAAATGTGGAATGCATTAGTGCTTCTGAGAACTGAATATGTTTTCAAAGGGTCCAAGATGTTCTTTACAAACATTCCTGTGTGGTTTGATTCACACTGTGTTTGGGGAAATCTTCAAGCTTTGTCCAGACTACAAAGCAGATATGTTGCGAATTCCAGTGGATGTAAGAATGGAACAAACATGGTTTAAATTTCTAAAGAGACAAAAACTTTCAGCTCAAGGACCCAGGAAGGGCCTCTAGGAGTTAAAAAGGAGATTCTCCTGTCATTATTCAGTGGCTAACATGCTTGGTACTTAATTCAAGACTGAAGAGTATGCAGATTCAATGGAGCTCTCTCAGTTTATACCAGCTGACAAACCAGTCTGTGCTCTAAGACTGTGCTATTATGGAGGCCTGATGCTGCAAACTCTTCCTACCATACACATTGTTTTTACATCACATCACAGTTGCAAATTGCACACATTAATAGATTTTAGGAAGCAATACAGGGGAAGAAAGGAAGGAAAATTCACTAGAAACCAAAAGCCCTGGTTGTACCTTCGTAAACTCCAAATACAAGGGCAGAGAATTGGGCCTGAATTAGCATGCTTCACTGATCCTTAATCTTCTACTTCTCCCCCCATTCTAACCTGACCCTCAGTTGATCTTCTCCCTTCCTTTAATCCTTTTCAATTCCATTCCATTTACTACTTACAACATTTTTTTCCAGGCTTTCTTTTCCAGCCTTCTGCCTCATTTTCAAAATTTTATCTTGCTTCTCTCTTTAACTCCTTCTGTCTTCTGAGAAATCTTTGTTCCTATTTGCTTCCCAGATTACCATACACAAGACTGATTCACCTCCAGGTCATATATCAGGCTAAATTTTGTACCCACTGCATTTTAAATGCATTTTTTCAACAGGCACTCTGTCTGAATGTGTATTTCTTGTGAGCCAGCCTACAGAGAGAGATCAGGAAGTCCAGTCTTAACTACTGAAGGGCAAAAGGCAAAGGATAGGGATTCTTGCTTCTTGGTTCATTCTGTTCCATTTTCTTTATGCCATCTGAAAGTGGTGTAAGGTATCTCCAAATATCTCTGTCTCCTAGAGGGTTGATTCTCTCAGTGAGTATGCTACAGAAAATAAAGACAGGACTGCTTTCATTAGGACATCCTCAAAAATCTTGGTAAGGGTCAGGATGGGGGAGTGATGGACTCATTTTGGCAGTGTATGGTAATGATGCTTGGCTGGACTGTCCTTGGAAAAGCCAGTTAATTTGGAACTGCCTCCAGGAGGTCCCAGGAGCAAGGAGCAACAATCACTTAAAGTCACGATGGCATCTCTCTCTCAGTCCAGAAAAAACACACTGCAGTGTTTCACATCTGTGGAAACAGACCAACAGCAATGCTGTGCTCCTTCCTCCTCCATTCAAACACAAGGCACAACAGCTTGGTTTAAACCATGAATATGCATGACTTCCAGTTGTCAGAAGAGATAGAGAGAATAGTTTGGAAGGTCAAAACTTGGGTGAGAAGATGATGGCAGTCACAGACTCACAGAATTTGATAATGATGTTACAGTAGAAGCTGTATGAAGGTACAGCTCTGTGTTTATGTAGGAGAGCACAAACCATCCAGAGACTAGACTTTGCATCCCTAGTCCAAGCCTTTCTGCCACAGGGCTGTCACAGAATCCATACATTAATGATGTTTAAGTAGTCCTTGTCCATTGTTACATAAACCCCATTCCTACAGGGACTATAAGATTTTGTACATCTCTGTGTTAGGCTGCTTGAAAAAAAAAATTTCATGTTTTGTTATATAAGGAGCCTTGGGTAACAAAACCAATCCCTTGGATTAATTTGAGATCTTAGCTGATAGAGCATAGTCAGACACACAAATTAGGGATTTTTCTGACTGTAGAGGAAAAAAGAATTAATTCTTGGTTTTTAGACCTGTTGTTTAGCTATGTAATAGCTGTTAGCAGTTGAACAAGCACTAGAACAATTTGAAAGTTAGCTAGCCTGAACAAAAATTGCTTTTCTTCTGATTTTATCACTCTCTTCATACATAAATATAAATCAGTCGTAGCTTCTCCACTCATTTATAGATTCTTCCAACCACCATCCCTTTCCAACTGCTCACATATTGACAACTACATGGGTACTTCCTAGAAGCAACTCTGAGGCACAGTGAGACAGGGTGCTACCATTTTGGATGAGCAGTTTAAAAAGCACACCTCTAAATGCCTACCTTTATTCATTTTCTGAAGGTTGAGTTGTGCTAAGACAATTGTTTGGAAATAAACAGAGAGTGGCAAACAGATCAAAAGCTTGGCCTGTATTCTCTATTAATAGGTCTGATCTATTTCCTTTGTTAGAAAAAGGCATCCTGATAGCAGTGATATGAATTATTATGCTCTCGTGTGATAGGAATAGCCAGCTATGTGTGTCTCATAACACATCCAGTGCTTCTTGAGCCAGAAGGTAGGCCCAGCTCAGAGATGCACATTACAGGCTGTTGAGGATATAAAATAGAGTAAAATACTGCCTGTGGGTGATAACAGTGTTCTTCCATTGCAATCTTTAACTCTCAGTCTCTTGTTTCATTGGAAACGATGAAATGCCATGTCTAGCTCTGGAAAGATGGACCAGAACTCAGCTCCCCAGGATGTTGAAAAGTTGCTTTTCTGTATTCTTTTCTAATTGTATTGGAATATTTCTAGTCTCCAGAGCACTGACATGTTGTTGGATACACAAGCACACCTCAAGTCCAGTCCATGTATTCTAACAGTTTTCAGATATCTGGATTCACAGGACCATCTCTGTGCTCCTTCCAAAAGTTTATGGGGCTGAGCCACCCAGCACCTGTTCAGGGTAGACTCCTCCCTTGGTTGGAGGATGTGTATCAGAGCTACATTTCAGTGTCAGGATAGAGGGATCACTGACTCAGCTGACTCAACCACGTGCAGCTGACCCTTTCATTCAGGGGCTGTTCAAAGAAGCAGCTGGTCACAGGCTGAGCCCTCTCCAGTTCCCTGCTTAATGCTGACAAGTCTTGCAATGGATGGCAGTGTTTCACTGTTACAGTACCTGATGATTTCAAGACACTGAGTGGCAGTGGCTGCAAAGAGTTCTCCATCACCTACATGAGACTGTACTTGGCAAACCTTCAGTTGATAAGAGAGGGCTTCTTTCTCCTTCAATCTGGTCCTCTCCAGCCTGTGGGAAATCTGCTCTTTTCATAGGAATAACATGCTGATTATAAGGATTCTCTGATCTACTAGAGAAAGATGTAACAAATTCACAGATGCAAATCAAAGACAGGACACTTAGAAAGGAAACAAAATGAATGAACCATCAGGCAAGGATCCCAAGGGAAAAAATTCCTCATGTCTTGAAATCAAAAAAAAGGTCCAAGATGACTGTCTTTCTGTAGTGATTATCTGGGAAGTCCAAATTTGGAGCCTGTCATGCTGGGTCTCTGTTAAGAGTAATTCAGATTCTTCCTTTGGGAACATCACCCTGTGGAAGGAGTTCAGTCTTTTCCATTGAATGTGGAGGAAACCTACAGGGACTGTGCTACCAACTTAGACACAAGTCAGAACTGGATTTGGTTATTTTCCTGGATGAGTGTTGCCACTTATGAATTGCTGGGATAATTAAAAGAATAAATTGATCAAAAATAAGAGGCTGTGACTGAAAGGAGAGAAGTCTGGGTGCTCCAATAATTTTTTCAACTTTAAATCTTTTATAGTATTAATACAGCCCTATAGAGGTCAGGTTTTCCATACAGGAGGAGTACTGCAGGCAGCTCCCTCATCATCCTTCCTCTCTGTTCTACTGATGTGACAGACAAACTCAATAGCTGCTGTGACAGACACGTGGCTGTAGCTGCCTTTTCTTCATCTTCCTCCATTCAGATTAGGGCTGCTTCCAACCCTGACACTGCAAGTGGAAGTCCTAATGTGGTGATTGCAGGGGAAAGTTCATGTCAGCCCAGGCAGGCAGCCAAACACTGAGCTCATGTTAACACTTCCACCCAGGCATAAGAAGAGCTACACTACAAACACACAGATTGATATCAGCATTTGGTGGGAACAGGTCCAAGAGTAGAAGTGGATTTTGTGATGGAAAAGAAAAAATAAGATATTAAGAAAAAAAAAATTGAAAAATTAAAAGAGAAGATCATGCAATCATACACAATGTTCTGGCTCCAGGTTGCTAAACTGGAGAGGCTTCAGAGAAGAACCACTGAAGTGATTAAGAGATTATAAACATACTTTGCAGAAATACTCAGCAACTCAATTTGTTTAGTTTAATCACAGAAAATGTTGAGGGATGACTTGATTACAGGCCATTAATATCAATTTAAGGAATGAAACTTTAATAATTATGTCCTTTGTGCAGCACAAAAAGATTTAACAAGGCCTGATGGCTGAAAACAAGGCCAAGAACCCCACCCCACTCAAAAATCTCAAGTATTGTAAACAGTTCCCATAACAACTAAATTGTAAAGCAAAGTTAGATTATTTTATTCTCCACAAAATATTATATGATAAAATACTATCTGTGTTGATATGACCTATCTGTTTCTCCACTCCCCTTAAAGTGCCCTAATTTGACTAAAGATATTAATTTTATCCAATACAGATATTTACATTGGAGACATCTAATCTAATCTAATTGTTTTGCTTCTATTTATATGGTCAGAAAAGAGAAGTAGGTACTTTCAAGTGTATAATTTGCCTTACATTCAAGCTAATTTTCAACTAACCTCAACAATAAACCACATGAGGTGAAGGCAAGTTTAGAGGGCTAAGGTAAAGGTGGAAGCACTTGAGACTCAAATGTAGAATTACAGAGACATATGCTTTAACTCAGATAGGCATTAACTCAGAGGAATTTGCAATATGTATTAGCAAGAAGAATCAACCAGCTAGAGTATTGCAAGGTTTTCTTCATCTTTTTAGATTTTCTTCATAGGCCAGGATGCTGAAACCCAACAGGTGTTTTCTACAATTCTTTATATAATGATGGAGTGCAAGGAGAAGTTAGAGACAGTATTTCTACACCTTTTCCATGAGGGCCAATCTCACCTCACATACTCCTCCTGTGTAGCAGTGTGATTCTGACAGTACAGCTCTGTGGTTCAAGAAATCAGCTGCTGAAAATTATTTATTTGAGGCCTCAACTGAGAACTTGACACTGCACTACCAGAAATAGTTCAAGCAAACACTGAGAAGCACATTCTTCTCTGTTTATGTACAGTGTTATTAATATATCTATATACTGTTATGTGTGGTCAAAACAGACAACTAATGGGAGAGGAAATATGCTTTTATAGGCTCATAGATTACATCCATTCAGAATGGAGCTCCTCAGGTCTGCATCTCAACCTTCTACTCAAGACAGTGTTAGTTATGATGTATAAACAGATTACTCAGGGTACCCAGAGTTTTGTTCAGTCTGTCTGGGAAGCCTTTGAGGATCCAGAACATGAACACTTGTTGAATCTCATGAGGTTCACATGGTACCACTTCTCAAACTTGTCCAGGTGTTTGTGGATGACATTCCATCCCTCAGGTGTGTCAGCTGCACCACTCAGCTTGTTGTGATCTGCAAATTTGCTGAGGGTGCACTTAGTCCCAGTGTCTGTGTCTTTGATGAAGATATTAGGCAGTACTGGTCCCTAAACAGACTCCTGAGGGACACCACTTGTCACTGATCCTCATCTGGCCATGGAGTTGTTGACTGCTGCCCTCATGCAACAGCTGGGTGGCTGTCCCAGGTCAGCTTCTTTTTGTTGCTTGCCCAACACCAACTCTCCTGGAAGAGAGACTGAGTTAA
Organism: Urocynchramus pylzowi; assembly: GCA_013397555.1. Classification (NCBI taxonomy): domain Eukaryota; kingdom Metazoa; phylum Chordata; class Aves; order Passeriformes; family Fringillidae; genus Urocynchramus; species Urocynchramus pylzowi. Next base: position 1,158,410 of record VZRH01003705.1, on the reverse strand, counting down.
TAATCTATCATTCCCTTTCTCACACAACCTCACCAGAATTGTTTTGCTGGATAAAGCATCATAATGGAGGCCTTCTGTTTATGGGTTCAAATTCTCTCTGGTGTTGAACTTAGAAAATAAATTCAGGATATACCAGAGGAGTTTGATATGTGCTGATGTCTGCCTACTCTCTAAAGCAACCAGAAGTTGCATAATTCTGTTGGCACAGTAATAATTCCATAGTAGTAAGCCATGCTCAGTGGCAGGCTATGTTTGCTCCTACATAGCATTCAGATATCAGGATCACACATTTTTTTGGGTTAGGGATGACTGATATCCTGCCATTTTGGAAAGAACTCACATATGTGCAGACCTGTCCACTTCCCAGTAAGCACAAGGCTCTCTTGTCACTCAGGGCTATCTGGCAAAGCTATAAACTGCAAACACGATTTTTCCTGAAAAAGGTTGTTCTGTTTTCCTTTTGCCAACTTGATGGGTTAGAAACTGGGAGGATACAGCAAAATAACACCAGTCTTTCTAAACTCTCCTACCACAGTCTCTATGTCAAGTGCTTTTCTGGACACTGCACATATAGGAGACATCAGACCATGTGGAGGAGGTAAAGGAAGAGATTTTCAGATTCAAGTTGTCTAATTCAATATCCTGCCTTGGTTCCTCTACAGAAGCAAGGAAATACCATGCATTCCAGTTCATCATTGTTATTGTATACAGAGATGTGATAGTTTGCTTCTGAAATATCAAAAATCCCCACAGGGCAGAAGTTTTTTTGGAGACAGAATTCCTACCTACTGTGTGAGAAAAAGAAATAGGGAAAGGAGAATTAACACATTCTATCGCCACCTTTAAAGCTGTGTACTCAGAGCTTTCATACCAGTATTGGTAATGAACAAGAAGAGACAAACACCATTGGCTTCATTTATTTCTGTTGAAGAAGCTCCGAATCTTTTAGGATTGGACAGAAGCCTTTTAGCTTTTCAAAGTACTCAAAAGATTTTAGTTGGTTGATCTATGTTGTTTTAATGTTCACTCTTCTGTGATAATATCTGAAGGAAGAGTTTGTCTTTGGCTAACTCCCCTAAATGCACATTATTTTATTTAAGTAAAAGAGAGAAGGTAAGGTAGAAGCCATCTGTACCTTCTTCCCTTTTTCTTGCTCCACCCACATGAAAGAATGAGGAAAATAAGAATGAATTACCCATCCAATTCTTGACCCTTAAGGAGACTTAACTGAGACTCTAAATGGACAGCTTTCTTCAGATATAAATCAACAACAATAGTATGAATAGTAAATCACTTCCAAAAAGTGATTCCAAACACTGGCTCATAAGTGATCTTGGAATCACTTAATATCTTTGGAAATTCTATTTCTTTTTCCCATTCAGGAGAAGGTGCTAGTCCTCAAAGACAGTTACCTCTAGACCAGGCAACAAATCTCAGCCATTTTGGCTGCTTGCCTAGTCAAGAGTGTGGTATAAGTTTGTTCCAAATACCCATCACCTCCAGGCAGAAACCAAACATGGAGAATTGCCAGAGAGACTAAAGCATGAGGAAGTTATTAACATGTGAGAACAGGAAGTTATAAATGAAGGCTATATTGCAACCTTTATTTTGGAGGGTGTTACCAGGCTCCTCCCAGCCTGGTAAATATTTATGTAGCTATCTAGGAACCTGATCCTTCTTCCATAGGAATTGAGACAGTACTTACTATTGCTTTCACTGGTACAAGAGTCAGGTCATTAAGTATTTTAAATAAGCATTGCAGTTTTTTTCTTTCTCAAGTAAAAGAATTTGGAAAAGCAAGTATAGATGAGTTTATAGATACTGTCTTTCTGAAGTCCTTATGGCAAGAAACTGTGATTTTCTAAGGAAAGTGAACTTCTTGTCATTTGGAAAGAGGTTTTGCAAAACACACATTAGAGCCTGAATAAACTGATGTTGAAATTTTTGGTTTTCTGCTTTACATCCATGCAATTCTGTCCCCACAATAAGGCTTGATGTGGGAAGATGTTTGATCCTACCTATTAATAGACACACAAAGCCTCAAGAAGACATGTGACATAGCTTGAAATACAATTCTTGAGTCAATGTATTTTAAAATTAAAGGGGGGGAAAAAAAAATGGACAAAGGGAGATAAAGTTCATTTCCCACTTATGAAGATCTCATGTGGATCTGGCCAAGGGCATCCAGCCCAGAAACTGCTGCAGTAAAACAGAATTACTTTTTTAAAAAAAACCATTTACTTGAAATACAAAATCTAAATGTTCTTAAGATGAAAGAGCCTCTTTAGTTAATTTTAGACAAGGCTGTCCTATTTTGGTTGTGGACTGGAAGCAGAGAATAGTAAAATGTTTACTCTGAGAACAGCAGTGCTGGGCATTGAGCCCAAACACAGCTATCTCCTATAATTCTTGTACCAAATAAGATATAGCTCCTTCTAGAAGTATTTACATCAATCTGTACTACCACAAAATGACCACACAGCTCATTATCAAACAGCAGATCAGTACAGTCTGCTGCACTTCTGTACACTGGAGTCTTGCCACGTTATTCATCCACTATCCAGGAGAGTCACTGCAGAGTGTACAGATGTATAATCAAGAAAGCAAAAGGGGGATGGCCCTGAGACCTGGGTGAGGCTTTTGGCTTTCAACATTGTGAAAGCAAGGGCAAAGGCACTAAACCTGATAAACTAAACTCGTGTCTGATGGGGTGTATGAAATGAATAAGAGAGTGTGAACGCATGGGAAATGAATAAGAGTGAAAGTGGTCTGGCTCCAGCAATTACACTTGGATGATAATGAAAAAAGATCCGTTTAGGAATTAATGAAAAATTCACAGGTTCATATTGCAGACCAGGTACAAGTGTGTCAGAATGGGAGATGAATAAGAAATACAGGGAAGGAGACAATTCATTTTGCAGATGACCGAACTCTGACAATAAAAGGCCTTGGTTGGGTCTTTTGGCCTGTTTTCTTTCTATGAAGCATGTAAAATAATACTTTCTCAAAAAACAGGCTTGTTGTAATGACTCACTAGATGCTGCTTGTAAAAGGCATTGATCATGAACAGCATGGTAAAAATATAAGACATATTGAAACAATGAGCTACAGGCCACCTATGGTGGAATGACTGCATCAGCAGACAAGGGAAAAGCCCCTACTGTCATTTTGGCCTTTGATATAGTCCTCTACTACAGTCTTGCCTCTCAGTCAGAGAGCTAAAGATCTGATGGATGAACAGTTTGAGGGATAAGGAGATGGTTGGATGGTTGTGAACAAAGAGATGGAGTTAAAGGCTCAATGTCCAAGTGGAGACCAGTAACAAGTGATGTCCCCCAGGGGTCTGTACAGGAAGTAATAGAATTTAATATCTTCATTAACTATATAGATAATGAAATCAGGTGCAGCCTTAGCAAGTTTTGTGGATAACATGAAGAGAAGTGGTGGATTTGCTTAAGAGAAGGAATGCCTTCCAGAGGCACTTTGGGGGGCTGGAGGAGTGGGACCATGTGAATCACAATGAAGTTCTCCAAGCCAAAATACAAGGTCCTGCACCTTGATCAGGACAATCTCCAATATCAGTACAGACTGGGGAATGAGTGAGAACAACCCTGAGAAGACTTGGGAGTACTGGTGGATGAATAAAGGAGGTAGATCAGCAGTGCATGTCCTTGCCTTCCAGAAAGCCGACGGTATCCAGGTCTGTATCTAAAGAACTGCTGCCAATAGGTCAAGAGAGGTGGTTCTCCCCTTTTACTCTGCTCTGGTGAGGCCCCATCAGGAGTAATGTGTCCAATGCTGGGATCCCCAGTACAAGAAAGACATGAACATGCTAGGGCAGGCCCAGAAGAGGGTCATGGAAATCGTCAGAAAGCTGGAACATCTCACCTGTGAGGAAAGGCTGAGAGAGTTGGGGTTTTTCAGCCTAGAGAGGAGAAGGCTCCAGGGGGACCTCATTGCAGCCTTTCAGTACTCATGAGAAAGATGGAGAGAGCTTTTTTTCATAGGACCTGTAGTGACAGGACAAGGGGGCAGTGGTTTAAATCTGAGGGTAGATTTAGATTGTACATAACTAAGAAATTTTTTCAGTGATGCTGGTGAAACACTGGCACAGGTTGCCCAGAGAAGTTGTGGATGCCTGGCAGCATTCAGGGTTAGGCTGGATGTGGCTTTAAGCAATCTAATCTAATAAAGATGTACCTAACCAGGGAAGTGGAACTGGACATTTAAAGAGTCTTTAAAGGTACCTTCTGACCCAAACCGTTCTATGACTCTATGAATCTATGAAATATCTATGGTGGCTCCTTCACAATAAAACATCAAAAAAGCAAATATTTCAAAAGAAGAAAGCAAATTCAAAATGCTGGTCATTGTATGGCAGTAGCCAAACCACATTAATTTTACATAGCAACAGCTGGGAATGGGAGGGGGAAATGTTTGTTTCTCTTTTTATTGTTTTTTTTGTTTTTCTTTCACCCAAGGGTTTTTTTTTGGAGGATTTTTTTTTTTTTCTTCTCAAAACTTTTTTCTTGCTTGAGCCATTCCAAAAGTAAAAACAATCATCAAAAAGGCAATAGTAAAAAGCTTAACAAAACAAACTAAAGTGGTAAAGACAAAATAAAAGTCATTATTCACATGAAAATTCATAATTTTGTTTCTGAATTGCCTGAAAAAAGACTCAACCACAAACACAATTTTTCTATGTAAACACGTCTGCTTTTTCTTGACTTCCATTTTGTCTTGAAGTGCCACTTCAGCATTAGGATTGACTTGGGACTTCATAATTTTAAATATACCAAATGTGTCCATTAAAAATGAAGCAAAAGTATTCAATTAAGGAAACAGCACCTGAGTCCAAAACAGATCAATGCTCTTTAATTGCCAATGCACTTTGTTGCCATTTTAAACTATATCTCTATGAAGCCCATCAGACAAGTCTATGATCACTTATCAAAGTAAGCAAAGTTTTCTAGCAGCTGGAGATCAAAGAATAATGGGCCTTTAGTCTACAGACTGCATCACTGCAGTTCTTCAAAGGCAACTAAACTCCTCTGCCCATGACTGCAGAGCACTTTGAGATCCCTTGGGATTATAGATGCTGGGTTTCAAAGCACACCAAGAAGTGTGAAGGTCACAATTACAGAACTCTGTCATCTGGGAAGAGATTTTTAAATTAACTAGGGACAGATTCTTCAACATCTGTGTGAACTCACAGAAAAGCTTGCTTTGATATTTCCAGAAAAGGCCACTTGTGAGTCCTGAGGAAAACAGCATCTGACCTTAGTGAGCATCTTAGTGTATCTTAGTGGAAGAACCTTCCCCTGCTTCCCCAATGCAGATCACAACACCAGGCACCCCTCTGTGCCCAACACAAAGATGTCTCTCCTTAGTAGGGACTTACAACTGGTTTAACAAGAGGTAGGTGCTATTTTGAATGCTGCACAAATGTTCTGTCCCCAGTACTGAAGTAAGGCAGAGAGGTTAATTCCTAATGCAAAAAAGATGTTTTCCTCTTCAGAACTTTTGGAGTGGGGGAAAATACCATTAAACTTCATCCTTGGGAGAGCAACAAAACTCTAGAAAAGGAAGTGAGAGGAGGCTTTAAACTGGACATCTAATAGAGATTTGACTAGATGAGCAGGTGGAAGATGAAGATCACCTAACTACCTTTCGGAAACTTCACACTCCCAAACAGAGTACATCCTCACTACAGGGATATAAAATCATTCAAGATAATGTCTTTTAACAAGATTAATCCTAAATGGCTTACTGTGCTTTCTACAATATTTCCCTTCCTCCTGTTCTGACTGAGAGATCTCAGAAAATAAATAAGTAAACACAAACAATTAGGAAATCTACTGATTTTTGGTTTTTTTGTTGTGTTTTTGTTGTTGTTGTTTGGTGGGGTTTTTTTTGTTGTTGTTGTTTGTTGGTTTGTGTAACTCATTAGTTTCCCCAACATTTGAGAAAGAATTAAAATATCCTTATCTTGGTCTGCACATAAGGCACAAGGGAGGGTAGCTTGCTAATGTTAGAGTGTATCTACAGTACAGCTTGCACTTTGGGATAGGGAGACATTCTGCTCTTATTCTGACTTCCTTAGGCTGTGCTGAGTATGGAAGTCAGCAGGTACTTCACCAGTGGCAAGCCCTGTTCCTCTAAGCTCTGGGCCTGCACTCCATCCATTGAGCCACCACTTGCTTTCTGCAAACGGGTCCTGATACATTATGTCAAGTCATTTTAGATTAAGGTCTTGTCATGATCCACTGAAGTATATGAGAAGGCTTTGTTCAAGAGCCCTTGAGTGTTAGACCCATCTTTTTTCCTACCTGGTTACCCATCATGAGTTGATGATGCCTTAGACACTTCCCTATACAGACCTGGAGCCCTCCATTGTGGCAGTCCTTTCCAAACCACACTTCCTTGCACATGCAAAATGTTAATTGGCTCTGTCCATGAAGACAACATGAAAATGGTGAGTCAAGTGAGATTGAATATGTGGAGTCTACAGAAAGAAATCATTACAGTATAAAAAAAAAAAAAAAAAAAAAAAAAAA
>VZRH01003705.1:1108893-1151834 GCA_013397555.1 Urocynchramus pylzowi | reverse complement strand
AAAAAAAAAAAAAGAAATAGAATTTCTTCTTTCATTTAGTTCTCAACAATTTTATCCTGTGAACAATTCTGGCCCCTAAACTACCACAAAGTAGTACAGCTCCATTTTTTCTTGACTCACGAAAACTTGTTTGCTGTTTGAGACACATTGTTCTAGTATAGCCTGAGATAAGTTTGTCCTTCATACAGGATTCTTGCTGCTTCTTTAAAAACTGTTTCTGGCAGGGCATTTGAGATAAAGTTTCATAAAAGTTGTGAAACAAAGAAACTGTTGTATCATCTCAACTCTATTTCCCCAAATGAAATCATGTTTGAGTTAATCTGAAAAATGTTCTTTCTCAGTGAGAAACTGGCTGTTCTCATCTCCAGCTGATCAGATTGTTGTTGAGAGTATGTGGGCCCTCATTGCTGCTTGAAATTTTTAGCTTTTCCCAGAGGAGACTTCCTGCACTGACAGGAAAAATTAATAAAGACAGGCACTTTCAAGAAGCACATGATTTCCTGCTACTGTGCTGAAACATAGATGTGCAGATACCCAAAAAGGGCAAAAATGTGTGGTAAAACTTTCAAAATTGCCTTGTTTTTTTTTTTTTTTTATTCCCTTTTGAATCTTGTTTGTCAAGAATCCTAATCAATGAAGTACTGTAAATAAAAAATAGTCACAGAAAATAATCTGTCATCTTTTAATTAACAGCGTTGGGAAGATAGATTCCTCATGTGCTTAAACATTTCTCAGAAAGGGGAGTATAAAGCTCACTCAACTGGGGTGATAATGAGGAAAAATACTTCTGAGAGCTTTTAAAAAGCTGAACATCAAAGTCCTACTCTTAGTGATTGATAATACGTGAACTGTGCTGCTATTGGAAATTTCTGCCTGTTCCCAGGGGAGGCTTAGTGTGCTGTGAATGAAGACCAGCAACCTTAAGGCCAGCTTCTGTGAAGTTAGTCCAGGATTTGTTTGATGCAAGGACATGAAACAAGCCTTCAGAGAAGGGGGCATGTTCAAGAGCTCCACAGCAACCTCTGTTAAACACAGGCAACATCAGCCCCACTGGTATATTCCATTCAGGAGTTTATTCATAGCACATTTATTCCATAACAGCTGATGATAATACATAACTCATCAACCCAGTAACTATCACCTGCAATAGGTTGACATATCTCATGTAAGGGGTGGGATTTTAGTACTTATTTTCTTGTCAGGTAAGGTAACAATATGTGTACAAATAAAAGTGAACCTTGCTGTTGTCTTAACCAAAATACAATTGACTTATGTCAGCTTAAAATTGAAGAAATACTCAAATAAGTATTGGAGAATAGACTGGACACAGTTTTACTGGGGTCTATCTGAATGGGTTTTTTACCACACAGCACCCCAGAATATACTTTTCTAAGTCCCATCTTGTTTCACAATTGTCTTTTCACTAGTCAGGCTGGGTTACTTTGTGAAGAAAGCACTTCTGGTGTTTCACTCCTCAATCTTAAATGTTTCCCAGCATTGTCAGTGCTCTCCTCTCCTCTGTCTCTTCACATGAGACCTCCAGAATAGCTTGACCACAGAAATATCTGCCTCAGGTTTCTCTCCCTAATACTTTCTTTCCACACTGTTGTGAGTTGGATCACTCTGTACAGGAAACAGCATGGCTTTCATATTGATTTCCAAAATATGAGGCAGTAGAAAATAGCCATCATTTCAGGTCTTTCTCATTCCTGGGGTCTTAGAGAAAGGTAAGGGACAATGCCACAGTTGGGGGTTTTCTCCCTTCCCTACTTTTTCAGCTAGCATCAAGGATTGTAGAATTTCCACAAGAAAGCCAAAGTGGTTCAAACACAATAACATTATATTCCAATTAAACTCATTTTAATTACACTTCTAGGAATTTTTTTACTTCAGAAGCACAATATGGACTTCAGTTGTATAGTGATGGAAAGCAATACAGAATAAATAGTTTCACAGTATTACTTTTGCATGAGATTTGAGAGAGTTTACACAGATTTGGTTTTAAATGTGAATTTCTCATATTTTCAGCTATCACTCCTTTGACATTTGATTAATTCTTTTGATTCTTGTGCCAAACACTGTGGTATTGAGATCAATAAGCAGATTTTTTAAATTTTTAAATGTGTAATATAAAGGTATGTATGTTCACCTAGAAATGAGTGCCAGATGGGCTGGAGCTGAGATCCAGCTGGGAAAAGTTCATGTTCACAAGCAATTATGGCTTGTTTCCTCCCAGCTCACCCAATGCTTGTTGCACACAGTCTGACATCTCAGCATAAACTTCTGGACCCCCAGTAATGAAAGTCCTCTAGGTAGTGGAAACCATTGTTTTATGAGATTCCTGTTCCAAACTAATTTTTTCCTTTATATTTGTAAAAGCCTAGTTAGGACAGATGACTAGGGCCCATAGTCTTCTAAAATACAGAGATTACACAGTTTTGCAGGATCACCTGACTCTGAGTTCCCATCACTGTCTTGTCCAAGATCACAAAAATGATTCTTCAGTATAAAAAAATGCAGTACTATTATGTCCTGATTCATGGGTCTGAACCTCTAACACACTCTCCTCAGTCAAAACTTAACCACTTGCTAGAGTTTAATTTAATAAATTATGAGTTTTTTAAATATAAACTATATGTAGTAAATATAGAGTTCCACAAATATGCATATATATATTATGCATATATAACATGTATATTTTTATATATAGTTCTACAAATACATATATATATACACACACACACACACACACACATATATATATATATATACATGCCTACATAAATATATATATTCATGTATTTTTGGAGTCACTAAGACAAAACTTGAAGAACCTATGAAGAAAATACTCTAGACTCTTAATCAACCCAGTTCCTAATATCTTGTTTCAAGAATGGCCATAGTTGTCGCCTTGGTAAAAATCAAAGTTATATAAAAAGAGAATAAATTTCCTATCAGCATTGGCCACTGAGTCACCCTATCTACCTAAGTTCTACTAAGCCAGTAGAAAATTTGACTTAGCACTTCTAGTGCACATGGACAGGAATGCTTGAACAATAGCCAAAGTAGTGAAATAAGCACATTTTTACATTGCCACATGTAAGTCTTATTCTAAAGAATTGTGTGAAAGAGCTCCTGAGTTGATGACAGTGGAAGATCTGCAAGAAACCATGAATATGAGGGAATGGTATCAGAAGACAGAAAATTGGCACCAAATCAAGAATTTCCAGCAAAGAACCCCTCTAGTGTTTATTTCAAGATATTTGCATATCTTAGAAAATTAATTTGTCAATATCACAAAGGTGTAGACAACTGCTTCACTTTATCTAAGCAATTAATTATGAAAGCTAAATAATTTTTAGATCATGGAACTAATGTCATGACAATAAATCTGTGCATGCATTGAGGTGTATCCTCAGGTCAGCACTTCATCCAACCTTTCCCAGTTCTCCATCCTTGGGAGCAGTGGAAACCAAAGACACTTTTTAAAAAGAGGGATGTGGGGTAGGAAATGGAAGAAGAAATTTCAAAATTCACTTCTACAAGGGAGTCACCAGGAATCCTACTGAAATCAAGTCAGCAGTTTCATAGTGAAGAAAGGAAAAAAAAAAAAAATAGACTAAGATAAGAGGTGTCTGAAACAGTAGAAAGAACGTGAAGCACAATCTAAAGTCTAACTCTGAAAAAATTAGTTCATCATATCAAAGTTTGACCTTGCTTTGACTCTGTTATATACTAGTTCTGAACATCCTGGAATGAAAAATATAGAGGCTCCTTTTCTGAAGGGAAAAGCAGGTGTTCTCTACCAGCTGGTTTTCTTTTTCCCTGGAAACTAGACTTTTCAAATTTTCTACCGCTGACTGATTAAAAAACCCATACAGAAGGTCATTGTTGAAGAGTGTGAAACTGATAAATAAAACAAAAAAATTCACAGGTTTTGCACAGTCATCACTTCTTGATGAATAAGAAGTATAATATTTAAGGGATAAAAAAAAGGCATCAGAAGAAAACTACAGTGATTCCCTAACATCTGAAGAGAGTCATTGGAATGAAATGTAATAAAAAGAACAAAAATCCAATACTGAGATAAATTCATTCTTTTATGAATAAAATTGAATATAAAAGTAACCACAACTCTCCTTTCTCCCTTTTGTTCTTCAAGGTTGTAAGAAGAGTACAAATCCTACTTAGTAAGCCCTGTGAAGAAAACTCAGCATGTTGTAAAGCTGAATGCTGGGTATCTTGCTGCCTAGGGAAAGCTTTCTTGTTGCACTTAGAGACTCAGATGAAGGTGAGTTCTTACACTGCTCTGTATTTCAGTTGACAGAGTTGACCCTGATTTATATGCAGTAAAACAGATTAATACCTTCTCCCTAATTTTAGTATCACCGTTCTTTAAAATATAATAAATTAATTTATCTGCTGTTTGCCTAACATGTACTAACTTATTTTATGTTTGAAACTACTTTCGTATATTACTGAAGGCTGAATCAAAACCACCATATTTTTTCTTCTATAACTAACAATTGGCTAAGGTGTGAAGAGAATGTTTCTATAAGCCTTATTTTGATATAATATTTTAATAGTCTACTGCACAAGTCACCATTAAGGCTATTTGATTAGTTATAATTATTGCTGTGATGTCCTTCAGCCACAAGTACCTAATAAATTAGCTGTACAATGTGATAGCAAACCAATTACTGTTTCACTGTGACTTGGGATCCATATCCAAATTTTTTCCATTTTTTGGTCCTGTATTCTAGCAGTATTTGTAATTCCAATTTGTAATAACTTTGAGTCCCAATTCAGCCTTCCTATCATTCAGTCATATTTCAGTACCATTAATTGTCAGTTAACATCTCTGCCATGCAAATTCTATTTGTGAGGGTATTCTTAAATACACTTCTCACCTTCGTATATGAAGTTTTATAGATCAAAAACCTGTATTTCATCACAGTGAGCTTCTAGTAACATATTTTAGTTTTAAAAATTCATTGTTTAATCTTTTGGGGAGATTTGCTTCAATTTATTGTTTTTCTCCATCTTATATTTTCTTTGCAATCTGCTTTTCCCTACAGTAAGTAAACTAGAGTTTCTGAGGAAAAAAAATCAAGATTTGGCCCAATGTTTTGGTTAAAGGTAGAATAAAATCTTAATTTTTAGCTCATAGCACTCCTTTAGGAAGGTAAGTAAAAAATATTAACTGTGCTGATGAAACTGGGCAATCCAGTTCTTGACATCCATCATTAAAGAAGAGACCAAAAAAATTTTTACTATATACTCTGATAGATTAGAAAAATTAGGTACAAATAATTTTATAATGAGAACAGATATTCAAAAAACTATTAGAGAAACAGTCAATTTTATGTATCTGTCATGTTAATTTAAAGAAAATGGCTTCAAGAAATGTCAAAAACTATGAAATCTGTAGTAATGGGTTTTGATACTAGTACCTTTGCAGCTCATTGTGAGTCAAGATGTGAAAGATAAACATCAATTAAAAATTTTACTTATTCCACACAGAAAAAGAAATATTTCATGTGTTCTGATGAAGTGTCTAAAGCCCTGTTCAAATGAAAGAAGTGAATTGTTGTACAGCAAAAGCTTAAGGCTGAGTATTGCACTGCTTGCTCACCATAACCCTGAGATCCTCCACTTGAATTTTATGAAGTGGTTGAGTGAGATCCCACGCCCTGTGCTCTCTACAGCATTGCCATACAGCAGTGCCATGGCTCCAGCCACACCCTGGAGGAAGTTCTCTACACCACATTTCCACCCTTCCCTTGTTCACAGTGCTGTCACATACAACTTTGATGGAACACGTTCTCAAACACAACAGATTATTTATTCACTTTTTCCTCTCTTCAGTTCCACGTAGAAGTGAATCCTTTTTCTGTGTTTCCAGAATAGTTCTTGTTTTGTGAGATGTTTTGCAGTATTCTGGGACAATATTACATTTTCAGTGCATCATCACAAGCATTCTGACCAACCACACCTGTCTCCATGACATAGCACATGGCTGTTCTTATTGCCTACCTCATGGTTTACCAGGTATTCACTGCAGGCTTTTGGGAAGATGGCCAACATGAAAATTCCTCTGGAGACCTAAGATAGGAAAACATCTTTTTCTCCCCATTTCCAAGGTTTCTTAAGTCATACTGCACAGAATTTCTTTGTTGACCTCTCCTATGCTACAAGTTGCCACAGCTATTACTCAGACTTTTCATGCTATCTTTTAAGCCCTCTGATTGATTGCATCTCTTGTATATTGTGTGATACAGCTCACCTACCAGTGAGAATGGTTCCAAGCTCCTTGACATAATTTTTATTAGCTATACATGGTATAGCTGATATTAGTTGTGTGGGGAGAAGCAGATTGATGATCTTCAAGGGCTGGAGCTGTCACTGCTGGACTGATTTTAAGACAAGCTGTTTCTCAGAAGACCTGTCATTTGATGCTTAAACAAGGTTAAAGCCCAGTCTGAAAGGCTCTTTTGTCAGAAGGAATCACTTGTGTCGGTATTTTGTTGGTTTTGACGTGCAGCTTAATTAGGTATTTAATTCCTGAACCACAAACTTTTCTTAAATTAGCAAAGAGAAAAAGAAAAAATAAAACAAAAAACCAAGGCTTTATGCCACCTGGAAGAAATTAAAATAAATGTCCTTTCCCACTAATCTTATTTCAAGTCACAACAATAAATATGCTCTGTATTCAATAGCATTGTTTGCCTGCAGCTAAGGGGAGTCCTCTGTGTAAATGAGCCCTTTCCAGCACCAATACTTGACAGGAACAAATTAGCAAGTCCTGCTAAAATCACAAATGCCTGTGATGTACCCCAACTGGTGCTATCAAACTGTGGGCAATTCTGGGAGATTTTATATTTATATTCTGGGTATTTTGCTGCTGGTTAGGAAGGTATCAAGGGAGTTTAAAAATAACTCCAAGCAGAACATGAGTTTGAAGATCAAATTTTATGTTGTGGACAGGAAAAAGGAAGGGAAAACTGAGTTCTGCCTATACCTTCTACTCTCTGTACCTGAGAGATGCTGCTCCAGTGCTAGGGAGCAAGGAGAACACAACAGCCCTCCTAGTTCAGACTTCTCCCTGATGCTGACCCCAAATATTCCATATAGGGCAAGGTACTCTCTCCTACACTACCAGTACCTGGTACAATTACACATTTTCTGGAGCTTTCTGCCAGTTTTGAGCTTTACTACTGGACAAGGATTTGTAGCAGGACAGGGGTTCCCAGTAGCTGTGAAGTCAGCTTGCTCCCCAAGACTTCACATCCCCCTGAAGATAAACTATAAGTTTCTTGGCTGACCTGAGGTGTAGTGGGTACCATTGACACACATTATTTTCTAGTTCTGCATTTGAAGTCGATAGTATCACCCCTATTTACTTGTGCCCTCTTTCTTCCCTCACTGCTGTATCACTGGACTCACTCAAATTTCTGCTTTGTACCCCTAATCTGAGTACAAGGGCCTTTCTGGTTCAGGGTGCTCCTCTGACCTTTCTTTTCCTGAGGAAATCAATAGGGGCAGACATTTACAGACAGATATGTGAACACTGCATAGTAGGTTGGTTTATGTCTTCACAGTTTTAGCAGTTGTATGCTTAAAGCCATTATGAAATACTTGAACACACTGAAATGCAAGTATCTGATCATCAAAATACAAATCTGCTATGAAAACGCTGATACCCTTTTCTGGTCTGGGAGCTTGACTGCTTTATAATTTAGGTGTCAGATTCCCATTAATACCTTTACCTCCCACCTCATGCTCATTAATTCCCTTTATGTAACAATTCATGACCCTCACCATTTCCTCACAGTTTAATGACTTCAGAGAAAACCTTTCATCCCATTGTCAACCCCCTTCTTTAGCTATTGCCTTTTGCAGAGAGAGCACCACGGTCTGCTGGGGCAGTGGTGCTCATGTCCCCCACATGCTCTGAGGGGGGATTCCCTCAGACATAATTGTAGCTGTTTCCCCTGTGGACAAATCAGTCCCAAACCAGCCCAAGTACAAAGATGCACAGTTGGGCAGCCAATTGTGCTCTGAAGTCATTAGCAAGACAAAACACTCGGTGGAATTTAGGCTTTCAGAGTCTCCCCTGCAAGGAGGATTTCTGAAAAAAACCTGGCAGTTCCAACTGGGAGAGGAATTTCTCCTGCTAAATAGAAGATAAGGAAAGATTAGTTTAGTGACAACAAGCTTGGAGTTAATGCTCTTCAAGTGGGAATGTGCTCCTTCAGAGGACTGAATCAAATTACATAAATATATAAAAATCCATTTTCAGATATTGGCATTTCCTAGTAATGTTCTCTTTAACTGAAAGCATCTTTTTAACAAGAGATACCTGTTGTTCATAATATTTTGAATTAGCAGTACTATTACCAACACTATTAATAACTTTATGTCAATATTCCAAACTCAGAGAAAAATAATGAAGTCCCCACATTTGATAGATCATTAAGGACACCGAATTCTCTGTGTGGCTTGGCAAAAAAATGGTCTTTTCCTTTAGTTTCCGATTTACAGGGAAACCTAAACTTAAGGAAAGTCAAAGTTCCTGTCACAAGGATGAAAGCAACATGTACTGTCAAAGAAAAGCCTCCAGAGAAAATAAGACAATTCTATCTGTATTCCAAACAACTAGCAACTTAAACTTGCCATCTGATTTATAAATAAATCAAATTTTTCAAAACCAAAATTTTCCCTTGGATCTCATTTGCGTTCACTGCATAATTCCATCACTAAATGACTGTTACCAGTGGAAGAAATATCTGTACTCATGAAATTTGTTAGTTATCAGTGCTCATGAATGATTTCATTGCTCAGTTATACTGATGGAAATGTGGGGAAAATCCTTTGCTCCCAGCACCGTAACTTTTTCTCTATTCAGACTCCTGTTGTATTTTCTTATAAGGTTTAATAAACCTTTCTAAACTATGAAAAGTGAGTAACCATTTCTCACAGAAATAGCTCCAAAAAGAGCCTGAGTTTTCAAAGTTGTTAAAGGGGAATATTGACATAAATATAACGAAGAGAAAAAATCTATGCAAAGCAAAAAATTGCTTTTCCCCTGGGCTGGGCAGGAGGGGAGAGGTTAAACCGTCAAAAAAAAGATCCATGTCTAATGCTTTAAATAATGAAAAAAACCACACAATTGCTTAATGAAATCATGTTGTGTAAAGCATGAAAGTGTAAATATATTTAAGGTTACATTTGCAACAAAAATCGTGCTGCAGTTGATGAGGAAGTCATTATTTTTCCCACTTTGAGCAAGATTTTCTTCTCAGGAAGAGTCACAGTGGGAGTGTTGAGCATGCTTTAAAATGTGAACCTTGTGTAAGTTCCTAATTGAGTGTCACTCATTTTGTAGGGGAAGCAAACAAACAAAACCAAACACCACCACCCCCTCACCCTCCCTACTCCAGGTTACAAGAATTTGTATAAAGAAGTGGAAGCTGAGGCAATTTGAAATCTGGCTCAAGCCAAGTCAGAAGACTCTCACAAAGGCAACCTGTGCTGGCTCAGGGATTAATTAATGCTGTCATCTCCATTTGCTAGGAACAATGATGTCCTCTCAACTACATTCCTTTTTTCAAGATTAAATCCTGAAATGTTCCTAGATTAGGAGGATAGTTGAGGCAACATTCTTAGAACTGGTTTATATAATATGTAGATTAAAATTTTTATTTGAAGTAATTTACTCTGGGTAAATTAGAATGAATAGGTCATAGCTTTACTTAGACTGGCTGCATTACATTGACCCATTTAAAAGTTGGAAGCAAACTATTGTTGCGTCATTAAATGGCAAAAATTTTGGGAAAGAGGATTATTGCAATTATTGTTGTTATTATTATTGAGATACCACTTAACTAAGATAAGAAACTATAGAATAAAACCCAGGCCCTTTTATAAGTTAAAAACTGGCATTGTTTGGCCAGAATTTAAGTTAATTTCTTCCTCTCAGTTCATTTGAGACAGTTGATTTTAACTACTTTATGAAAAAAAATTGCATCTGTTTCACACAAAAACTGTGTTTATTGTGGCATAGCTTGCAGACAGAGCTACCCAGTGGGGGTCCCACCCCAGTTGAAGAGATGGTCCTCTGGGGTTACAACCCCATTGCAGTGAGTTTCAGCTTTCCTTGAAGCAAATGAACCATCACAGGTTTTATTTCAGCTTTTATTTGTTTGGTTGGTTTTGTTTGATTTTTTTTGTTTGTTTGTGAAAGATTTTGTTTTGTTTTGTTAGCATGAATTAGTGGAAGTTTGATTTTATTTTTTTCTGTCCATTTTCCAGCTTCAGTCAACTAACCACAGTGGATCTGCAACTGTTTCATCAGCAACAAAAACACCCTTGCATTTGGATGCAGGGTTCCAGAAGGCCCTTAAAATAACCACGTGCTGTTGAGTTGTCCCAGAATTCCAATGCTTTTGGTTCAGAACTCTTAGGGCTCTGAGGTCCTTGCACTGCAAATACATTCATACAAATTCAGGTGAGTATGAATAAAATAGACTTAAAATAATTTAGATTCTGCCTACCAGTTTAAGTGGTTTCTCCTGGCTTGCAGCTGGGCAGTTAAATTGATTTTGGTTATGCATTGCTGTGTGTTTCTTTTTGTGGAGAAGGTCTGGCACACTGCTAAGTTCTTAAGGTGGAACTGTGTCCTGATATAATTAAGTAATTAATTAATGTTGCTCATTCATTATGTTAATACCAATGTGTGTGACAGAGAAACAAAAGAAAAAAAAAAAAGGCATGAAAGGACAATTTTAAAAAATCAGCAGTTGATCTGAAGGCTTTTCAGTGTGAAGCTGCTATCTATAGATATTATCTCACATGGCAGCCCTGTGTTTCAAGAAGCAGAAAAGTTTTCAGTTTGTGATTACATACATATGGTAGCAGAAGAGGCCCTTGAGGCTGTTGCAGAGACCTCACAGGAAGCTCAGAGCTACAATCCAGGGCATGGGGGAGGAGGAGGGATGCATGGAACTCAAGACTCAGAGATAGGAAACAATTATCATTCAGCTGGCAAAAGGCTAAAAATGTCCCACAGCAACATTCCCGGGATACCCCAGAGCAAGACCTGCCAGTGGAGAGAAGACCAGGAAAACGGAAACTCATTGTTTCACCCAGGCTGAATTTCACATCCTATTACTCTAACAAACTCTATTTTCAGTGAGTGGGTGCTGCAAACACAGTTTGAAAGCAACAAAAATTAGCAGCAAATTCTGGCGTGTTTTATTTCGGGTGGCACGCTTTTTGTGTGCTAAACTTGTGTAGTCTGGGTGAAGAAATAAGCATCATATGGGCTGAAGATATGATTTATATGCATGCATTTCAAGGCAGCTTTTGGGGCTGAGCTGCTGCTTTGCAAAGAAAATGGAGAGTTAATTGTTTAGCCTCAATAATTTAGAAAATACAGAAAGTATCAAAATATTATTTGTACAGTGAACTAAATGACCAAAATTTGTCATAAAAACAAATGAACAAAGTTTTGAGAAATTAATATTCTTTATTGTTTGACAGTGAAAAATGTTTGCCAGCATCAAAAATAATTGTTAATGCAGTTGGAGAACTGAAGAATCTATTATTTGTACAATTCATCTATGTATGTGAGCATGCAAACAGAAAAATAAAAAAAGGATTGATAATTTGAATTATAATTTCAATATTTCTTTAAATAATGCACAAGTGAAAACGAGACTAAATGTGGTGTGTCTTGTGGAAGAAACTGAAATTTCTTGGATGTATGTGGTTCACCTGGAATATGAAGCCAGCCAAACCAGAATGTAGATTTCTTGGGACAGGTACAATTTTTCTCCTAGTCTACATTTTTTTATAGAGTAATTCAATTTTTTAACAGTTATTTGTGTATCTTAGTGTTCTTAGACTAGATTGCAGTTAACATCATTATCCATTCTTCAACTATAGCAATCCTGAGGCTTCAAGGGTAAAATAATTAATCTCCATCTGACGAAATCTAATGCCAGAAGCTCTACAACAGTAACTGTTAGGATGACATTACTGCCCATTTATACTTTTTTTTCCTGCCTTAACTGATACAAAGATGAGGAGTTCTAATATTCTCCATTTAGTTGTCAGAGGCAGATACAGTTGTCAGGTGAAGACAAGGTCATCAATTTAAATTAAGCATTAACCTCCTAAGACTATTGTTTCCTTTTACGACAAAAATATCTACCAAGTATTGTAGCAACAGAAAAATGGAATTGGGATGATAATCCATAACTTCCTACCATCAACTAAACCACTGTCCATTCACCTTTCAGAAGTGTTTTTTTTTTTTTTTTTTAAAGGATTCATTGGATCAGAATGCTTTTGTTTCTCAATGCATTATATGTTTCTCAAAGACCTTATATTTGTCTTCCCTTAGCAATAAAAACGCTGAACACTATTTAGAGCTTTTTCAAAAGTGGTCTTCAGGAGACATTTCAGTCTTCTACAGTGGGCTAAGATTTGTCACAGGAAGCTGGAAGATTATTATGCTGCAACATCAATGAACTTAACAAAAAGTTAATGAATAGTGTTCCAGAAGGGTAATGCTCATTATGCTTCATGTGTCTGCAGATCTCCATTTGCCATGCTGTGGGTAAGTCTTGGATAATAATTGTCACAAAACTACGTTACATTCTCAGTCATGGAAAAACATGTGGTGAATGTATTTATTTTTTATTCCAGTGATGTCAGTCCTTCATTAGCAGGATGTGAACTAAATCCCATGAGCCTACTTCCATCCATGCAACCACTAACATGTTTCAGCAGACAATCTTCAGCACATTCTGATGCAACAGGACACTTTATTCAGAAGCTCTGTTAACTCATGGGGAGGACATGTTCTGACTATGCCTTCTGGACTGAATACTGAAACATTTCTTATATTTTCTCCTCTGTCTATCATGTAGTGCTATCGCCCTGTTTTTATCCTGCATTTTATCCTACCACCTTATTGACCAAGAGACATTTCCTCCACTGCAACTAACTTTAACATTGGGAAGTACCAGTCTTGTTCTTTTGCCTTCAGAACAGAGTAAGCAGGTCTCCAGCTTTAATTTAGAACATTTAATGCTATCTTTCCAAAAGCATTCAACACTATTTTTCCAAAATATAAAATGTTCTTATTGCCTTCCTGAAGATTTAAATGCTTACATCCAAGTACTGGGATTATGCAACAAGGAGAAAGTTCTTTATGAGCTAAAGTTTGTGAATCTTTTTTCTCTGAAAAATGGAACATTACTGAAAAATAACCCTGACTATTTAAACTTAAAATTCCGAGCACTCCACATCACCCGAGCTCAAGGGTCATGCTCTCTCAAGTTTGTCACTTATCTCAGAAATTCCCACTGTTCATTGGCATTTATCTAGAGTGCTTGTTAACTCTTAATGTGGTAAATGTCTCAGGAAGAACAAGTAAGGATACACAAATAGAGGCACCATAAGTGTGGTTATGCAGCCCTTCCACCTACTTCATCTTTCACTTGAAGAACAAAAATTCATGAATGATAAACTCAATTACAAATTTGCCATCCAGAATGCCTGTCCCAGATCCACAAGTGCATTATGACAGACCTTACTGAACAACATCAAATCCTGATGTGTGAATAAATGTTCACCTTTGGGGAGATGGGCCAAACTGTTAAATTTCATTAAACGTGCCTCAGAACAAAACCTCTGCTCCTTAGAAAGGAAACCATATGATTATTGGAAAAGCATCTTTTCTGCCTTGAGTTCCAATTTAAATTATTTCCACAGGTACAGAGATAATTCCCCAGAACTCAATAGAAGTAACAATTCAAGATACTTAATTTCTCTGCCTGCTGCACTTGTTGGCCCCTACCTTGGAGTTTCTACACCAGCTGAGTTACATTTACAACTCATGCAGACCCTAAACTGCTTTTCTCTTTTAGCTCTGGAGCAGACAGGAAATGTAACAGACATCTCTTAGGAGAAACAGCAGTGAGTGATCTTCTCCTACATGGATTCACTCACTCATTAATATTCTGCTATTTTGAGATGTGCTCTGTGCTGAGTGCTCTTACGGCATCAGTGCAAGGCCTTTTTTGTGTGAGAATGCTTCATTAACAGCATGAAGGAAATGGTAATAGTAAATCACAGAGAATATAAATTTAGCATATTTTCCATCAATTCCAGAAAGAACTGAGGGATACTCACAGTAGCTTGGCTTGTTCTTGTGAGTACTGCAAGCACACAACTGCCCTTTGTGCATTTCCTTACCAAACAAGATAAAACCTTTCTGCTAGAAAACATATTACTCTTTAAAATCTTGGAGTTGACTTCTGTTGGAATCTGGGAGTGTAGGATTGTGTTTGTTTGTGGTTTTTTGTTATTGCTGTTGTTGTTATTTGGTTGGGGTTTTTCCTTAGGAAAACAGGGTTATACAACGAGGAGGAAGCATTTTAGTGGTCATGAAGAGCTGCTAAGCACAAAAAACTCAAAGTAAATTTTGAAGTACAACCAGTAGAAAGTGAAATTAAGACTTCATCTCCAACTCTGGTAATACGATTTTATAACTGCAGGAAAAGATAATTCCAGAATGTAAAATGTTAGGCATAGCTTTCAACATATGTTCTTTTGCCCAAGCTTTTGCATGTGATGATAGGAAAGGCAAAAATAAGTTCACTTTGAGATATTCATCTACATATTTACTTCTTTTGAAATTCTGGGTACTCACAGTACCTAGAAAATTAGCTTTGTGCTTGCTTTTTCTCAGCATTTCTCCACTAGTTGACAAGAATATTTTCCTACTTTTTAAAGATAATAATCAGACTAGGTTTAATTTCATTTAACCTGTTTCACTTTCCCACTAAGGCAGCTGGATTCTGGCATGTAAAAAACTTCCATTTCCCCCTTTATATGCCACTTTAAAAATATATATATTATACACACACACACACATATATATGCATTCAGATAGATGTTCTGTTTTTAAAGTGGGGGTTTGTGAAGGAAAGAGGTCAACAGCAACGAAAAGAACAGCCACAGAAAAGATCATCTCTGTACTAAGAATTTCTGCTTTGTTAGTGACATTCAGAGAAAGGCATATGAAAGTGAAGGAAAAATTTCTAGTAGAAAAAATAGGTAATATTGCTGTATAACTATTTAGAGATATGGTCACATTTCTATGTTCATTATGCAGATATTCTTGATTTTGTGTTACTTCACCACTCCAATATAAGTGACAAATTTTTGCATGAAGCAACCTGTCTTCAAACTAGTCCATGCTGTGGTGGAACACAAAACAATATGCAAGTTAATTATGTTCACAAAGTTCTGGCTGTTTTACAGTGTATCCAGACAGTTTGATCTAAATTTAATTACTCTTGAATCTAACTTCCCAGCCGTGATTTGTGTATTGATTTATAAATAAATCTATAGAAGATGCAGAGATTTAAGGCTTTGCTATGTTTGGCCTCCAAAGTTGGTCATTTTTGGTACTGATTTATGTGACATCTTACTTATCAGTCATGTCCTTCTAACTATTCAGCTAATAAAATTGCAGTTATTTATTAGGGACTATCTTATATGCATTAAATGTTGCAAACTGGCAGTAAAGGTAAGTTAAACCCATTGGTTAATCAAAACACCATCACACTGAAAACAAGAACTTGGAAACTACCCTTCAGAATGCACAATGAAGTCTTAAACTTGATTTTCAAACAATAAATCTTTACAGGATTATAGTTTCAAGCACCTGAATAAATCACTTGTTCATTCTGCATGCTAAGCACCTATCAGGTCCCAATGGCATGAAGGAAATTTGTTGAAGGCTAAACATTGTTTTAAAATGAAGAATCTTATTCACATGCCTAAAATAAAGATTAGAGAATTAGCTGAAAGAATCCACTATTTTTTTTATAGCAACATGTCCTATAAAAATAGCTATTAACTTCAAGCTTTGTATATTTTATTTGGCAATGGGATCTCTAGGCTTGGTTGATCTATTAGCTTCCACTTAGTTCAAATTAAGTAAGAATAAAAGCTCTTAAAATCTCTGTTAAAACATCTCCTGTCTCTTACCACCCACACTTCACAACTTTGCACAGAAATACAGCTGAAGCACAACACATGAAGAAATAGAAATGGAGTATACAATTTTCCTACTCAAGCTACATGGCATGGGGAATGTGAGAACATGCATTCTGAAAAAAAAAAAAAATTAAATAATAAGCAAAGTCAACAATACTCACCTTTGTGGAGGAAAAGTAGGGAAGAAAGCCACAGGCTAACTAGCACAGTAACAATCTGTCTTTTCAAAACTTAATAATTAACTACCTTAAAAGCATTCTGGAAAGAAATGTCAGCCTTTCAGAAGAAAACTGAAGTAGGGAGTTAAGCAGTGAGAGAATATCTGTAGTAATTCAATTTCTAAAGCTTACTTGCTGATTAGTTTTATTAGAACATAGGAGTGAAATGTATAGTCAAGACTTCCCATTTGCCCTCTCCTGTCCTCTCTCTCCCTCCCACTCAAGTTCATCCCCTTTCCTAAGAAAACCCACAAACTGTCTGGGACACTGCACACAGATTTTAAGAACCTGATCTGGGGAAAGTATAATTGTCTGTTTAGTGCCCTTAGATGTAGTCAAGGGACAGTAGTACTAACTTGGCTATCAAACAGAAAATGGTAATAAATATAAGGCAGCCCTGAAGGGATTTGGTATTAATTGATCAATGATAATAATGGATCTCTTGCCACCTCAGGAGCTCTATGCCTCTGTAAACACTGTACTTGTAATATCCTCTGGTAACAGGAGCCATTCACAGTCCCCACACACCACATGGAGGAGGATACTCCTCTCTAAGAAAATTCGTCAGGCAGGTGTGGTCTTACCTTCTACCAGACAGCTGAGCTACTTCCTGATATCTTTGTTAGAATCTACAGAGACTTTCACTAAACTTTGCAAAATCCATATGGGTGGAGGAGAAAGGCTCACCCTGCTTACACACACAGCTCATAGGTAACCAAAGCAAGTGCTTTGAATTGCCCTCTGGAAGCACATCCCTCTTTATATTTGAGTTTTGGAGGACAAAGGCTTTGACTTCAGGTACTCTTAAGCACAATCAACTTAATGGACTGATTCAGAGCCTGAAATAGCCTGGTAAATATACCCCATGTGAGCAATGGGCAGGTTTTCCTCACCAAGTTGCACAGACCATTTTGTTTGTACAAGTTCATTAGCTCTCAATAAAGAACCCTGCCTACTACTGTAAAACACCTCATCCTGCACAGCCCAGCCTACATAAGGCAAAACTTCCTAATGCAGTGACTCTCTAATGAGAAACTTTCTCCCAGAGCACCCTGAAGGAACAGGGTGGATATGACAAGATTACACAACAGCTAATCAATTAGGGATGATCCTGGCAATTGTCCTTACCTGGAAACTATTATCCCCCACATCCCTTTAAAAATTTACTCCTGCAGTCCTGGGTCTTCAAGCAGGTTCTGTGATGGCAATAATTCATCTAAAAGGCAGCAAGGAGCGTGTAGTTATCAGTCAACTGATAAGTGGGTGAAAATCAGGAGATAGTATTGTCTCAGGAATATGTTTTGGTTTTTTGTGACTATGAGAAGTATATATTTTACCTTGCTATCCACTTTTAAGTGGAGAACACAATGTGGTGTCTGTGTTACTAGGAGAGGGAGAAAGCTCTAACTGCAAAGATCAGATAACGTAACAAAGCTGGACACCTCAGAAATTAAGAACAGAGACAGAACACTGTTATCTTTATAAAATTTAAATATTTGATTTCCAAAAGACACTGAAATACCTCCAGGGGGATCTTACTATAAAAAAATAAAAAAAAAGGTGACTCAATCAACAGTAAAGGAAAATCTACCAAAATTGAAAGCAAAAATGACATTTTAAGTGTTCCTTAACAAAGATCCAGGGTATTTTTCATTTACATGGCCATCATTACTAGACACAGAGCATTCAGCAGTATGTCATGGGAGGATGGTAATTCACATTGAACCAGTTACTCCTTCCCTATGTATTTATGCTCTTACTTAGATGGACATGCTTAAGCATGATGTGAATTTTTCTGATTTCATACACTCTTTTCAACAAAACAGATTCCTTACTGTTGGTTTCTGGGAAGACATCATAATTGGCCATGTTTTTCTCAGAGGAGCTGGACTTGCTGGGCATGTAAGCAATTTTGGAAAAAGGTTATTTACTGAGTGCTAATACAAATGTAGGAATCTGGCCTTTGTTATTTTTAGATTTCTGACATTAGTCTTGACTAATGTCAGTCAAGTGTTCTCACTGGGATAGCACTGGTCTGTTGCTTGTAGCAGAGACAAGATCTCAGGCCTGGAGAAGAAACACTTCCGTGATTCAAGATACTAGGAAATTAAATTTTTAAGCAGCATCAGAAGAGGAGAGAATAAAAAGCAAAATATGTTAGAGAACAAGGATTAGATAGAGACAATATATTTTCTCTGAGTGCACAGTTCATCTCTGAAGGTACAACATGAGTTTTGAATAAATGCATTGATTATACTGAACAAAATGTGCTGGTTTCAGACTATGAAAGATTCAATGAGCTTTTCTATTGGTTCTAGTTGTGGTCCTTAATCTCAACAGCAAAATTATACAGTGGAGCTTCAGACACTATTAGAAGCTGTATAATGCCAAACAAGGATTTGTAGAGGTTCTTGAATTTCAGTGCTTGAAGAGACCAAGGCCAAGCATATTTTGGTGCCAGTGAAGACAGGAAAGAGCAAAAGATAAGCAATGTCTAGGAAAGGAAGAAAAGAGGGGAAATACAGAAGATGCACATTTAAAAGATTCTGTCCTTAGGAAGACTTCCAAACCCCCTCACAGAATAGATAAACATATATGAATCTCCCTTTTAATTCTATGTTAACTGCTCAGTTGTCTACTGAAGAACAAAAAATAAAAGGCTTATTAGTGTCAATACTTGTAGGATGCCTGAAGGAAAGGTGAGGCAAGAAAGGGAGGAGGTTTTGGGTAGAGTGAGAGGGGGAAGAGTGGAAGGAGTGAAACATCATCTCTAGTCCTAGTTGATAAGATAGAAAGGATGTGTGGGGAAAGGAGGTGTGAGGAAAATTGCGTGCACATGTTTCCAGAGGCTATCTAGAATGTAAAGGTAAGTCCTGGATAGAAATCAAAGAGGTCTGGAAAATTTTGCCAGGTGCCAAAAAACGGGGGAAGAGAGGGGAAGAAAAGAAAGATTGGTAACTGTTGTGGTAAGGACGTTTCCACCTCTGAATCATGTCACAACTGAGTATCAAGTTTAAGGGAAGGCCTAAGAGAAAAGGAAAATGGCTCACACTTTGAAACCCAAAATATCATATCAGTCCATTGCAGTAACACCCTGATTTCCAGTGAGGAGAATCACTTTGAGAGCTCCTCTCTGAGTCCTCAGAATCATTAAGAATTAGCAGATTACTTCCTTCTGTAATTACTTTAATCATATTTGTTCTGTGGTTATCTGTTGTTAATAGGGCTCTTTGATCTCCTTAACTGCCTTCCATGCAATTAGGAAGTGGTGTAAAACACACGGATAATGCTCTGCTAACGATGCACTACTTGCACAGAGGAAGATGTAAGAGCACATGGTAATTCTCTATGAGGTTTTGACTCAAAATGTTGCGGACATATTTTATCATGTTTATTTTGCTGTTAACTGAACATCAGGCATGATTGCTTGTTACATCCTTAATTGCTTTGCTTAACAGCCAAGAGGTTCAATTAGATCCCGCTAATATTGCAGAGGGTTTCTTTGTTCTGAACTGGGTCAGATTCCAGGATGTTTATGTGTTGACCCTGCAGCCTTGTTTAAATGTTGGGGTTTTGCAGCAATGACACTTTGGAGAATTGCACTCCTTGCAGCAAGAAATATCACCCAGGAATCCCAGTCCTATTGTTATTTAGTGTCTTCTTTTGGGCCATGTAATCCACTCCTACACCCTATGCTGCACAGTTTTGGGTGGTCATCTTCCCTGGAATCTTTGGCGCAGCAGGTGACTAATTCCTGTTTTCTTTTTCAGAAGCTGCCATCTTGACCTTCTCATCTGGAATTAAACTACCCAAGCTACCAAGGTACTGTACAATTTCACATTCAAACCACCTTGTCAAGCCATTCTAGTCTCTAACAGAAATCTGTAAATGAACTTCAGAAGACTTGCAGATGGATGGAAAAAGTCAAATGCCACAAGAACTTAAAAATGTGCTTGTGAGTCAGACCAAATGGGGCGCCCAGATCAGTATTCTGCTTTCAGGTTCTGCACAAATAAATGAATATCAAGAAGAGCATGAAAAGATGGTCACCAGTATAATGAAAAAAAGTGAGAAGACAAAGGAGAATCTGGAAGAGTCTTATTCTATTAATGTCCAATGTAGGTCTACTGATTATAAGAATTAATTCCAAGGCTCTGAACATTATGAAGTGATTCAGGAGTTACTCTGGAGAATTCTGGTAAGGAGGTGACATAAACTAAGAATTTAACTAAGTCCATCATACAATCCCTTTAAAGATTCAAATAATAATTGGACTGAATCATTCCAGAGACACATATGTCTCCTTGTTGAAGAGAGAGGGAACCCATAGTTAACACAGTTTTGACTTTAATGTTTCTGATACTTGTTTCAAGCTGGCCTGAAGCTGGTTTACCATCATTTTGCCCATCTGGAATGTTTTCTCTGTCAGTAAAACACATAATTACTTGAAAGAAGAAAAAAAAAAGAAAACAACCTAGCTTTGATTCTATGGGTATTACTAAATCTACCTTTATAACAAAAAAAAAAAAGAAAAAAAAATTCCTCAGTGTAAACATGCTCTTTAGCAACATTCCAAGAAATACATAATTAGTTGGCAAAGCAGTATAATTTGCCTTTCAAAAGGCAAATAAGTCTAAATATCTACCAATAACCACGTTTTTCCACAGGAAAGGTAAGCAAGATTTTTCTCTGCAAGTTAAGGGCAGGCAGAAAGTAGTAGGAGAAATACAGAATTCTTTTAAATCATACTCCTCCCTTCAGTTAGAGGCTTTCTGATCAAGGAAATTTGATTGCTTTTATGTTGTAGATGGGCCTCACACCCTATCAGACTACGGAAGAGGACACAAAATGTAGGAAGTCATATACTGAGACATTATGATTTTGTTGTCATTTTATCAGTGTTGAACCTGCTTTGTGTTGTGTAGCTAGAACAGATTCAGCCAATATAACTCACACCAATGCCTAATTTCAAAGGGATCTCTAATCCAATGGTGTTGTTCTTAAGTGCAAGATATGACACAGTATGGACATGGAAGAACTTAACTTAATTCACCATCCCTGTGCCTCCATGGTGGGCTCTATTGTGCCTGCTGCTTTGACAGTAGAGAGTTTCAGGGCTTCTATCTGATATTACACTGTTTTTCAGCAGCTTCCCTTCAACACAAGGCCAGACTAAATTACTGAAAACAAGAGGTCAGTTGGACAGAACTTCATTGGTTTGCAAAGCAATCAAGTCTCTGGATTTTCTATTAACATATTTCTTGCAAATGCCTCACCATGAAACATCTCATACAGTAACTGGGATTCCAACTGAGCTGATGATTTTGCTGAAATATGAGGATGTTCCTACTGCCCAAGCTGTTTTGCAGATCACCATACAGGTGCTGTTCTGATAGACCTGTACCACTGTAGCTTGTGTAGAACAAGGTCTCTGAGATCAAAACCTGAAGACAGCTGAAAGCAGGTGGTACAAAAAGCTTCATGAGTCAAGTGAGCATGATGGATTCTGTTCTATAGATTCCACTGGTTACATCAGCTCCAGGCTGCAGTAAACATGAAGGTGGGTATTTTTCTCACCTTGGCCTGTTCTTCAGTGGATAACATAGCATAATTAATTTTAGTATAATTAATTTTGGCAGTAAGAGGGTTCAAAATGAATTTAAGCCTTCAGTTAATCCTAATAGGTGCTGCTGAATCCATTTATCACCACCTTTTGTGACTGGCAGCCAACACAAAACCCTGTAGTAAATGCAAAACTGGCTGCTTGCCCACAGAACTGGCAGGCTCTGAGACACTGAATGAATGAGAACATGAAGCAAGCAAAAGAACTTTGATTTTATATGCAAGAGCCCACTGGAGCTCCAGCAAAACTCTGTTCTGTTTAAATGTCCCTGCTAACACGACACAATAAACTGACAAGAGACAGCAGATCCACTTGACTAAAAATAAAACTGAAATCCAGCATGATATGCTTGCAACTGCAAGACGAGCATTTTTTCAACCTAAGAGAAACTCTGTAATTATTCCAGGGGTAGGATGGAGGCAGAAGACAGGAAACCTGGGGATGGCTGGATTATTCATTGCACCTTTTCTACTGTTCACATGATACTTGGTTTATGCTGTTCTCCTTTCTTGATAACTACATAAAGATTAAATTTGTATGGAGGTTTCCATTTATGTGGAAAAATCAGTAATGGTTGTACTATATTCTATTTATTTTATTATTTTATTTTATTTTATTTTATTTCATTTTATTTTATTTTATTTTATTTTATTTTATTTTATTTTATTTTATTTTATTTCCAGGAAGTAAATATTCTTATTTTTATAGTAGCACTGAGGAGCATCAAACAGGAGTAGAATTCTATAGGCAAATGTTACACATATAAACATTAAAGAGAGCTATGAGATATAGAGTATTGTTTTCTTTATGCTACTCATGATGGGCAGAGAATGCAGATGATTTCCTCAAGATCACACTCAAGACACAAGTAGCAGAGCCTAGAACCTGGTCCACATACACTAGATAGAAGTGAACCATAATCAGGAGTTGCAGTTGATACCCAGTAAATCCAGGTCTGTGGCTCCAGACTTTCAAATACATCTCCATGTTGTGTTCACTATCTCAGCATCAATCACTAAAGTAATTGCTGCCTAATCTCAGCCTTGGGAAGATTCTGTTCAGAGTTTGTAATACACAAGAGAAATCTGAGGTAAGAGTACCTGATGCTTATTTACATCATTTTATCTATTACCAGAAATGAGTAAATGCCCTGAAAATTCTGGTTTTTCTACTCATATAGTCTCAATCACAAGGAAAATATTCCCAAGAACTTCCTGGAGGTTAAAGTAACTGCTATTTTCAGTGTCCTAATGATGGGAGGAAGGAGGATTTAGGACCTATAACTAAAAATTTTTGACTGAAAATTTCTATTATTTGTTGGGATTCAGGAAACATGACATAAGTAAACAAGAAGTGCTACTTTCTGGGGCCAATGCTCTGTGTTGAAACTTTTAGACCTAGAACTGTCACAATTTATTTTTCATTAATAATGTCAATGATGCATAACTCATCTCCTTATCTCAAAAATAAGGAATCATCTAGCTTGGATTTTACTTTCTGCTCCACTTCACTTCCTGGCTATATAACATGCTGAACCTTTTAAAAATAGCCTAATAATTAAAACACATTAGCATTTCCTGACTCACCATCTGGATTTGACCTACTTCTGGATTAAACTTCGACAGAAGTGGGGATGGTGTCCAGGATATCCTCTTGCAAAAAACCACCTGCAATATAAAAGAGAATTACTTAATCTGAGATCCTAACATGAGGCAACACATTGGGTTGCTGAGTCAGTTTTTAGCATGGGAAAATGGCTTGATCATCAAAATTCCTTCAGACACATGAGAGGCAGTATCACCATTTGAAGTAAAATATTCATCTCAGGCTATGTGAAAGATTCAATTCCACATATGAAAACACTTCCTATGTTAGTGAAAAATTTCCCTTGTGAATTCCTGCTGATTCCAGTGTGGTGACTCTTCAACTCTGTAAATAATGAAACAATTCCTGTATCTCAGTAAAGCCTTTTTTTATAAAGTATAGCACATTCAAGCCTCCAATAAAAATGCTTCTGTGATAATGAATACTTGGTTTCAGCTTCTTAGACTTCCTGACATCCTGAAGGCCATTTTGCATGCTGCTTTTGTCCACATCTCCATGCCCCAGAAAGCTTAGCAATTAAGCCAGAAGGATTTATTAGGATTGCTTCGGGTGGCCCAGCAGTACATATGAGGTGACAGAGTTTCAGATCAGTTCCACTCCTCTGAAGCACATATTCAATACACGCTTCTGATCACAGAGAGATGACAGAGACTGTGCTTCCTTCTTTTATTTTGTCTCAAAATTGCTATGGGTACAGGTAGGTCACACAGAGAAGCAAACAAAATATAGATATGCAGTTGTAGTTCCTTTCTCTTTTACTCCATCATAGCACAGCTATCATGTTAAGGCTAAACTGAGCATCTCTCCATCATGCAGGGAAACAACACACATATTTGGAAGACACAAAGCTATCTATTAATTTTTACAACCTGACACTGAACTAAGAGTTCAAATTATGACCTATTGATTAGTGTTTTACAGAACTCGTGCATCTGGTGGAATTTGACTCTCAGGGCACAAGCCCGGGGCTGCAGAAATGAATAGAGCTCTCTTCTTAAAGACCACAACAAGTCATGGATTAGCTCCTGATCCTGAGTGTCTGAATCTGAGTGATCCAGAAAGAACTCAGTTCTGGTTTAGCCACTACTATTATTGTCTTCTTTCCAAAATAAGGACCAGTGTGTAGTGTTTGGGTGTTGGCACTTCCCACCTTGTTTCCGAGGCATTCCACCTTACATGGGGCACCCACGATTTCTGGGATCAATAACACTTTGAGCAAAGGTCAAAAATCTCAGTGAGTCTACTCAGCACCCTCAAGGTGTTTTAGTAACTTTCCAACCAACAGTTTGTAGTATAACACCCATTAGCTAAAAGACAGGGGGGGAAACTACTGGGTTTTTTTTTCCTTTACTGAATTTCTTTTTGACCACTACTGAAGAGAAGAAAAAAAATACATGCTCAGATGCCTTTTGCCTACAGAAACACTGACATGGTAAAAGTCTGGGGTCTGGAAAGGAGTAATGAACATACCAGAGGCTGGAGACAAAAGGTTTTTCATCAGTGTGGTTGTTTACTGACTTTTGACAACATAGGATATAAAATGACAGGAGCCTTTCTTTGGAAGAATTCTCTACTCTCTTCATCTTGGTAGGGCAGGGCAAACTCAAGACATCTGGTTGAGGGATATATCAGAGTGGTGAAGTGAAGGATGAAACCTCTACCAAGCTTGTAACTTCATGTGGCAGCTAGTCATGTCCAAACCACAGTCAGCTCACTTCTATTTGGGAGCAGGTACAATTAAAGGTAAAAAATGTCCTTGACTGAGGGGAGAATGTTCACTTAGAGACACAGTCACAACATCAGAGGTTTGGCTGGCCATGTCTCAGGCTCCCTGGGGACTGGGGTTCTCCAGGAGGCCACATCCCTCAGCATGTCCCCAGAGTGTGCAGTGAGAAAGACTCGTGGGAGCCCCAGACCTCCACCCCAGGAGCCCAGCTCTCCTTGCAGGGCTGTATTTTCCTATTCTTGATAGACACAGCTGATCCCTCAGTTCTGCAGGCACTTATCTCTCCAAAGGACAATGAAGCCCCTCTGCTTCCCTTTGCTAGTCCTCCCCAACCCTGGCCTGATCTCTCACACGATCTCAACATCAACATTTGTCTCAGCTGGTGCAGCAGCAAGTCTATATGGAGCCTCTCCTTGAGTCATCTACAGAGGAGCTGCAGGATTTGGCTTGTCTCTGATCTCTACTGAAATAATGTTAGCATTGGGAACTGGAGAACCAGAATGGATGGAAGAGAGTAAAATTACTGTGTTTCAGCTCTACATATATTATGCTGAAACACAGCACAGCCTAGAGAGCTGAAAGAGAGCACTCACTCTGGTGAAACATCTGTGAATATGAGGAGGTAATTTAGTTCTCACTATCTTCACCTCTCTATGAAGAATGGTGTTGTCCATTACCTTCAGAAAAAGATACCAAATGATGAACTTTCAAATTATTTGTATTCTGATCTGTGAGGTTATCCTTCTGCCAAGAGCCTTTCAAGTATGTCTTAGCTGTCCAATTTATTTAGTCGACATCTAGGTATTGATTTTGCTCTCTCAGCACACGTAGCTCTGTGTGATGCTGAGAGACATGTCCATGCACATTCTCCCAAATGTATCCCTTATGTCTTAGAAACTCAGACCTAAGGGAGGAGAAGAATCAAGACCACTGACAACCAAAAGAATGTTATAGAGCTTTTTGGTGAGTGTGTGAAGCATTGGTTACCAGCCTTCCTTTCCAACCTGAAGCAAACTTTCCCCCTGCTGCAGCAAATTCACTCTCTGCTTGCTCCATTTGCAGCTACTATCACTCTTTGCACTACTTCCTTCACAATGTATTCTGAGCTGGAATGGACACTGAAGGATCATCAAGTCCATTCACTCCTAAGTGAATGACCCAGACAGGGGTTGAACCCACAAGCCACAACCTTGGCATGATTAGCACCACGCTCTACCCAGCTGAGCTAATCTCAGGGTCCAGTGTGTAAATTTCACAGAGGTAGTAACTGGGATAGGGACATCCTGGAGTGAATAAGTTTATGAGAAGATGCTTAGGTTTGTAAGAAGAGCAGAAATAGGGTGGAAATTATTTTCCTCAATCACATATGTTGCTTCACAGAAATGTCAAAAGTATGCCAATGACCTAGGAGGGACTGGAAAAAAACTTTGTTCTTTCACTCCTTGCTGCATAGGGGCAATCAT
Source organism: Urocynchramus pylzowi (assembly GCA_013397555.1). Taxonomy (NCBI): domain Eukaryota; kingdom Metazoa; phylum Chordata; class Aves; order Passeriformes; family Fringillidae; genus Urocynchramus; species Urocynchramus pylzowi. The sequence continues at coordinate 1,125,119 of VZRH01003705.1, read as the reverse complement.
ATTGTATTTCCATTCATGTACCACTTGAGAGTCTAATTAGTGTGTCTTTGTCACAGCAGCTTGGTGTTAATGGACTTGATGATCTAGAGGTTAGATCTAGGCTAGAGTCAGAAAGGAATAATTGTCTCCCAAAACAGAGGAGTGGCTGGGATTTGCCCACTGGTTTTCTGGATTTCCTTTGTAACATGACTTGCTTTCAGGAGTCATTTGGTAGAAATGGAGACAGTCCTGCAATGCCTACAGTCTGTTTCCCTGCCCTCTATGAATACAGAAGCTACAAACTCTACTGAGTTCAGATAGTCCCCTGGAAAAGTCTCACACTTCTTACAAATCTAGGGCCAGCTGTCCTTGAGTTTACAGGCCACTGGAACTAGATGTGATTCTGACATTCAGAGCTGAGTTTCCATTTAGTTTATGAGCACTTGGACCCATGATTATTTGGTATCTCTGGTGTCAACACAACAAAATGGGTGTGATAAAATGAAATGAAAAACCAGCAGTGCTCTGTCAAGACAAGCCTGGTTACCACGTAATAGAAATTAGTCCTCAACAAAGAGTTTTGCTTCTGTAATGCCCAGAAGACCTTGTGGCTAAGATAAAGTCTAATTTATTACATGGTTTTCATGCCCAGAAAGAATAAAGACATGCCTTACCCACACATCAGCAATTGGACCTCTGTAAACCTTTGCTTGGAAAGGAAAATTAAAATGGATAATCATCTTTTTGTTACAAGATTTTCCTGCTTCCTTTCTTTTCTCAGGGCAGTCGGCAGCACTTTGCAGCTAGTAAATCTGTTTGGCAGGTAATCTGCCACCCATAGACCAGATGCTGCCTTGGCAAGGTTAGCTTTTCTGTTGCCATGGCAAAGCTCAGGCAGGGATGCCATGGCATGTTGCCAAGGTAATCTGATGGCACAGGCCTTTGTTAATTGAAAGAGGGAAGCAGGCTGGTGCAGCCTGCTTTTCCCTGCCAATCAAGGCTGAACTTTGAGCAGGGCAAAGGACTAATTAACTGCCTCCACCAGCTGTTGGCTCTAGCATGCCAAATCTGACAAGTGGCCAGGGCCATGAATCCTTAACCCTTGCTGTCTATAGAGGAGAAGCAGCAGTTAATGAAACTGTTGGAACATTTGTAAATTTTGCTTTTCTTTGAAAGACTGGCAGTGAGGAAGAAAAAGTAAAGTGGTTTTGTTCCTCCTGAAGAACTGTAAACGTTGTGTTTGGTTGGCTCATGACTCCCCCTTTGGCCTGCTGAAGCTGTAAGGACACAGCAGCACACCACTCATGGATACTCTCCAAGTGCCTTGCCGAATAAAAATGTAATATGCACAAAAAGTTTCAAGGCTGACTAGTTACAGGGATCTGGTTCAGCAGTTGCAGGGAGAAACATCTCCAATGCTGACTGTGTTTGCCTGCAGACATCTCTAGTTCCCACTGTGCTAGGAGAGCAAAGCAGTTTGTGTTGAAAGGACTGTGAAAATAAACCTTTCTGAAAGTGAGTGGGAATATGAGTCCTGAGGTTTCCTGCTCTCCTCTTGGGCAGACTCTTCCAGCATCCTTTGTCTTTCATAGTGTCTATCCAATGCAGATTGCAATAATTGTCAATTCCAGCATTCTTGATATAAATCTTTTCACTTTCTGGTGAATTAATTCATTTTCAGGTGAATAATTCAACTTACTCTGCTAATAGAATAGTTACCCAAACAGCTTCTTAAATGGCAGACAAATGATTCCTGGCCCAACCAGTTCATTCTTTTAGCTAAATGAAGGGAAGGTTTTTTGTCTCTGGGCATCTGACTTGCCTGTCTTATTGCTCAGCAGAAAGGATCAACAAGTATCAGCCATTGGTCTTACAGCTGTAATGGATAAAATCTCTAAACTAACAGCATCTTTACTCAGGGGTTAGTTTTGCCAAAGTATGTCTACACAGAGAGAGAGAGAAAGACTAAGAGCTATAGTATTCTGTTGTTTGAAATAAGTCTGTTGCTTAAAAGGCTCTGGGCAGTGTAATTTTTACTTTTATAGTCATGTCTTGGATGTGTTTGACTTTTCAAATCCTCTCTTCAGAGATCCAGAGGGGTCTGTTTATAAAATCTGCCTCTCAGACTCGTTCCTATATGAAGTTGAGAGAGAAATTTCTGCTTCTATGTATAAATGTATCCCTGATGTTTTCTCCTTGGAAGAATCTTCTTCCAATTCAAACACTTCCTTTCACAGACAAAAAGGGTGTCTCAGGCTGTATTTCCTGTACAGCCCCCTGCACACACACACACGTGTGTGTGTGTGTGTGTGTGTGTGTGTGTGTGTGTGTGTGGTGTGTACAGAGAGAGATGCTCTGGCTGCTGTGGGAGCCTTTGCACAAAATCTGAAATATTAGCTGTAAAAGCAGCAGAGGGAAATCAGTGATTCTTCTGATCAGTTCTTTTGTCCTGCCAAGTAACTGCCTCTGTCTTTTCCTGCCTCAGGCTGCCTGCAACAGTTGTCAAGCCTCAGAGGGACTGAGCTGGCTCTTACCTTCTGTTCCCACCAGAATCAGGAATTAATGCATCTGCACAGCAGCACCACCACCACCTCTCTTGTGCTTGTTAGCTAGCTGGAGGTCTACCATGGAAACCAACAGGTTTTGGTTTCAGACTGAGCTGAGGTTGGGGAATACCTCATGCCATGGTGTCCTGTTTTCAGGAGCCTTCCAGTCCCTGGTAGAACCTTGTGCTTGGTTTCTCCTCTCACTGACCTGAAACTTGCCAAATACTTCAATATATATATACACCACCATACATGTGGGTTTTTCTACTTCCACACCCATTCTGTACCTGTGCTTAGTGGGTTTGGGTAATGCAGTGAGACAATGAGAAAATCTACCTGAAAAAAAATTATGGAAGTTTATTGTGCTTATTTAAGCTTTTTACATGCTGCATTATTTAGCAATAAAAAAAAATACAAATATTTTACCAGCTTTCTGTGTAGGGAGAACATTTTTTCAAGTTTTAAGCCATAGTAATAGGAATATAACACTTCAAAGAGTTTCCCCTAGCACTGTGATAGAATAACCACCTTCCCCTAATCTAGGGGGGAAGTTCCTGTTCCCATTTCTTCTCTTTGCTAGAATTAATTTGGATCCTTAAACTTTCTGGCTCTCCAGGGATCAATCACTGGAGGAAAAAAGTGAATAAAGTCTCAGTCCCCAAAAATTTGTTAGTACTTGAAAGAATACAAATCACACATGAAAAATCACAACCTAGGGAATAACAGTAGCATATTTTGCCTACAAACTGCACGGTAGGTGGATTTGCCTTTTCAAGATGTTTAGAGGGATGGAGCACCCCTCCTATGAAGAAAGACTGAGAGAATTGGGATTGCTCAGCCTGGAGAAGATAAGGCTTTGGGGTGACCCAATTGTGGCTTTCTAGTACCTGAAGGAAGCCTACAAGAAAGACAGAGACTTTTCACAAGGGTGTGTGGTGATAGGACAAGGGGGAATGGCTTCAAACTGAAAGAGAGTAGGTTTCAATTACATATTACAAAGAGGTACTTTTGTGTGAGGTTGATATTGGAACAGGTTGCCCAGAGAAGCTGTGGATGCCCCATCACTGGAAGTGCTCAAGGCCAGGTTGGATGGGGCTTTGAGAAATCAGATCTAATGGAAGTTGTCCCTACCCATGGCAGAGGAGGTGGAACTAGATAATTTTAAGACCCTTCCAACCCAAGTCATTCTATGGTGGTCAAGCATAATCTGATATCAGGAGTAAATGTAAGAGCCAGGGCTTCTGTGCAAGAAAAAAATTAATTTACATAGGATACACAGAAGTTAATGTGAGACATCATGTTGAGGTAACTCATGACCTGTATTGTTATTGCTCACATGGGTGATAAAGAAATGATTAGGCAATTTTCTGCTCCTTTGGGGCTATAATAGTACAGGATAATTTCATACATTATTTGCAACACTTCAGGGCATGGGCTTGCTGTGCATGTATGAGCAGCAAAAATCAAGGAGTAGGATAGGACTTTCACTGTCTCTGTTGAATGCATGCCCCAAGATTGAATAATTTCTCTGCAGTTGCTAGGTTCTTGGATCAGTCTCCCTGTCATATAATGGTTCAAAACAAAATTTAAGGTTTCATAAACATCTTATATGTTCCTACTTGTTGCATGTACAAGGGTGTCCTTTCCCACAAGCATATTTACACATGGAATGCATCCTGGGTTTTGCAGGGTTATAAGGCAGATTTAACCTGTGCTCACTACAATTTGTCTCCCAGATGCAATCACTGTTGCTAAACAGGTCATGCATGCACTGCAGATATTGGGAGCCTGTCAAATGCCTTTGCAGTGTTTGTGAGTAGTTAATTAAAATAATATATTTAGACACATTAGCACTTCCCTCTGTGTGTTAGTGTGACCATGGTATCTGTAGAAAGAAAAGTATTAATCTATTAGCAGCAATTGCACATATATAGATTTTATCATAGTGTCTTCACTTTTACCTTCAGTCTTTTACAGAAAATTTTCAACTCTTATTCCTACCAGCCTGAATCACAGCATATATTTTATTCACACAAAAAAAGATGCTCTTAAGTGAGCCTGCTATTCCTAGTTGATATGACAATTTGCATGTGCAAAACTAAGAGCAGATAAACCACTTCAGCAGAAGTGCAAAAATCTGTCATGGTCATAATATTGTAGCATTTCTTCATCTCCCTGTGAATTAATATGAACTTGAAGAATTCAAAGAAGATAAAAAATCAATTAAAAAAAAATGAGCTTTTTACTTTCTGTAGTGGCTACCACTCAAGATTGCTCAGTGTCTCAACAGTTCTGTTTTCATTTGGTTCTCAATGCATATCAGTAGACAAAATGGAATGGATGGCAAACTGTTGCTGATAACACATAAGAATCAGAAGTTAATTGCAGAGGAATGTTTTTAAGACCAGCTGCCTGTGATAACATTCTCTTGGATTTCAGATCTGAACATGATCCCTCTGAAATATAATTGAACACAGGATATTCCATTAAAAGTTGTGATGACAAATTATTTATCAGTTTTGTTCTGAATCAGGTAAGTTGGTCATAACAGAAATCAGAGAAGCATTTCCTGGTTTTAGCTCCACTATCAACATTTTGCATGGCCCTGTGCTTCAGAGTTGTGTTAAAACTCATTATTGAGGAAAGGCACAATTAATGGAAATTCCTTTGAAACAGACATCTTTTTCTAAATGCAATTTTAATCAAACAGAATAAGTAAAACAGATAACATTGAACAAAAAAGGTTCTGATAGTCACTAGCTTTTATCAATGAATATTCAGCTACTACTGATGTGTTGTGTTTCATTTTTGATCTATTATTTGGTTTTTTCTTTTATTTGAAATTTACTGTTGGTTATAAATAAAAACAGACAACTCTTATTCTCTGGAAACCTAAGTATAACTGACCCAATGTTATACAACAGTCAGGTAACACAAAGTGAAAACATTCTTGGAATTGACCCGTAAGTAGTGCTTGTTCTCAAATTGAACATGGTTTTGGTTTTACAATTGTGGTTTCTTTGTTTTAAAAACTAACTGGTGTCAAACCTGCTTAAAACACGAAAACCTAGTGCAGTTGCTTCCTCTACTCAGTATGGTTAAAACACAGACTTACAGAAGCTGTGAGACTGCTATAGGTGGCTGCAAAGTTAGGGGAAAGAATTGGCTGAAATTTTATTGATGGAGTAGGTTGAAAATGCATCAGAAATTCCATCCCCTTCTATAATCAGCTTCAGCACTGGGTGATGTTGACAATGGAACTAGTGCTGGGAAAAAATGTCTTGATAATTCCCACCCCAAACCTCAACACTTCATTATCATTCATGGAAGAAAAACATTTTTTTTCTTACAAATAAAAGCATTCTCCTTCCCCCTCACAAGCCTTGCTAACTTTAGGATGAAGAAAAGGTCCTTTGTGAGAAACAATTGCTTGTGTGATGAAAGCAGAAGCTTTAGGATTCTCTGGGTAGCGGAGAGGTATCTTTCAAGGAAATATATTACATTGGGAAAAGGGTGAGAAAAGGTGAATGGATGTGCCAAAGTTTCTGATAATTGGCTAGAAGTTTTCAATAGCAAGCTATACATGAAATTTACCATCTCCATGCCACAATACTGTTTTACTTCAGTATGTAACTGACCAAAGGATAACCAAATCTACCACTGCATGGTATGCTGTAAGGATAAGCTATTTTTTGTGAGGTTAGAAACAAGTTTAGGCTGGGAGGAACTTACAACAATCTGGATTGATTTCCAATACCAATCTACATGGTATGGAAGAGCATTTTTTACCACTGCCACTGACATCTGTCTATTGGGGAACTAGGAGCACCCAGAAAAGACCAAATATAAGTCTATTTTTGTGAGACACTAAATTAATGTTTTTACAATGGAGCCCTTATTTGGAATTTAGTGTTTAGAGGAGAAGGACAGGTTTGGTTGGCTGAGTGAGTAATTCTGCTACTTCATCAGCCCAGGTAATTTGTAATACTTGTATTTCACTTTCACTCTCCAGTCAGTAGCAAGGAACATATCCACTGCTTAAAGCAAGATGGTCTTCTGGAGACAAGCAGCTTAGCACAGACCTGCCATTCTGCCAGGGTGTGATCTTTGCTTATGTTTCCTCTGAGAGATGGAAATCCACTTTCTGTGAGACTGAGTTAGTCAGTAATCCTTGTCCATGGAAACAAAAAAAAAACTGGACCCCAGGAAAATCTAAAAAAGTGATGGTGTTGAAATAGGTAATGATTTATCTTCTTCTGAGATTAAGGTTTCAGTTTTCTGCTCTGGCCAACAGCACTTAAATAAACAAACTTCCTATTGCTTCTGAAAACAACAAAGCACTGTACATAAATCCCTCTCAATTTCCTTCCTGCTCCCTCCCACAAAAATAACTTAAAACATTTCTGCTTCACAAGTTTTTCACAGAGACACTGAGCACAGATAAAAGAAAAAAAGAAAAAGAAAAAGAAAAAGAAAAAGAAAAAGAAAAAGAAAAAGAAAAAGAAAAAGAAGAAATAAAAGGAGTTTCTACTTTTTGGTTACCAGGATTTTCAGTCTTCATGTCAGTGAAAATGTTCATTCTGTACATGAACACTTTAATTATCTCTTCTTCCTCCTCTCTGCACTCACAGAATCCCTTTCTCAGTTCTAAGACTTACAATGACCCTCAGAGAGGGCACATTACACTTCACTTCCTCTGCTAACCATCACAGTATCCCCCACCCATCCCTTTTATGCCTCCTTCCACACAAGAAGGACCTTTTCCTGAACAGCTTTTCTATTCATCAGTCCTTATCACATTGGTAATTCCAGAAGATTTTAATTTCTTCATAAGCAGCATTCAACTAGATAAATATCAGTGGGCAGCATAAAGGCATCCTGACATCATCTAATTCTGCCCTCAGCTCCTAACAATCAAGCAAGATTTGGTTGATTCCTGCAACTTTGTTCTTACACTGTAAAATCCTTGTAAATTTTGCCAAGTTACAGGTGCACAACTGAAGGCTGTGTCAGCACTGTACATGGCAATAATCTCACTCTTTGTTCAGTGAAATTGATTAAGAGAATGGCTCTGGAAATGTGTAAAAGCATCAATGTGCACAGGATTTGAAGGAGGATGTCTGCATATACAGACAGCACCTGTGCAGACCTTTCCTTCTCAGGCTTTTATATCATACCCATTGCTTTGGTGAGCACCCTCTCAGTCATTATAAGAAATACCTGTTTTCTTCAGGATTTCCCAGTGGAGGTGGATCCCTGGATTCTTTTGCCCTCGTTTTTCTGAAGGGATCTCTGAGAGCTTGTGGCTGAGTCTCTTAGGGCCTGTATGGGTTCACTGTGGAGATTTGCTTTGCAAATGTGGCATTGCAAAGAACTGTCAATATTGATCCTGATGTGAACAAGATCTGTGCAATGAATAAAAGAGGCAAGGTGAGGCTGCAAAATCAAAAATTATTTCAATTTCCCTAAAATCCATTAATGTTTTCTAAGGGTTGGATGACCATATGGTTGAAAGCTAATTGGCAGCCAGTAGAAGACTGTATGTGCATCAGACAAAGCAAATTCTTGCCGTAGCTGGTCTAGAACAGATAAATTGCACCATGTCACACTCAGGAGCTTTTACCACTCACGTAATGGATATCTCAAAAACTCATAAGACTGTAGATGTAAAGATGGAAAAAGTTAAATTATTTCCCTGACTGGTTTTGGTGACTATTTGGGAGTTTTGGTATATGTCTTTTGCTGGAAGTATTGGTCATTCTGATCTTTTTCACTAGTTACTGAGTGATTTTAGACCAGTGCATCCCCTACAAGTCAGAATAAGCTCTATCTCTAATGTGTATGTGTAATGCAGTGAAGATGGATTCCTTTGTTTGGGAAGTCATATGTCTAAAGTAGAAAACAACTTCACACTTCTTTTTGGGTCACTTTCTACAGAAAGGAAGCCAAACCTCTAACTTTATGAGAAAAGAAATGAAAAATAGTGTCAGCTGGGACAAATTTGATTTTCTCAGCTCCTAAATTCATAATTAATCTTGTACTAGTATCCTGACATGGCAGTGTAATGGATAGTTACTTTTCAAAAAGACAATTATTAATATTCCAGGTTATTGTATTAAAAAAGCAGTGAATTAAATTAGATTTCTAGATCTGTACACATAGGAACAGAAATAATTAGTAATCATTTGAAAATAACTCAGTCTGTACAATAATCCAGCTTTATAGTCCTGTTTTGTAGGATTTTTCTCTAGTTTTCAGGAATACCTGAAACTTTTCTGAATTATCTTATCACCTTAGAACATGTCATTGAAATCCCAGAAAATCTTCAGCCTGAAGAGTTTACAGCTGTTCCCTTCTTACTACTGGCTAGAAAGTCCTCTCCTTTCATAATGTGTGACTTCTCTGAGACAGTGATGTCCTCACCACCACATTTCCCCATGACAGAAATCACCTGTTACTCATCTGTTCTTTGGTGGAAGAAAACATTACAAAAACACCAGGGTTATTGGCTCAGCCACAAAAAGGCAGAACTGTGTGTGTGCATGAATACCATTTCACACTTCCACCTGGGTGCAGAAGTGAAAGGTTTGTGGTGAGTAACTGATGCTGCCCTGGTCGTGTGACAGCTGATCATACCCAGAAAACAGGAAAATTCCCTCAATATTTCTCACACAGGTGCATAATCTAAGAGAGGAAAGGCTTTTCCACTAGCTATAATTTGAACTGTATCTCATTTTTTTCCACCCTTCTTCCCACAAATTCAACAGCTCAGAAGGTGATGAGTGTTTTTAGAAATGAAAGTGTTGATACAATTGGAAATTTCTGAACTCAGCACTGTGTTAGTAAATAAGTTGACAAAGCAGACGGTTTAATGTAGCGGAAACACCACTAATGGAGGACAGGCTTTTAAATAAAAAGTTAGCCCTGGAAATATTTCTCTCATCTCAAACCTTGGACTGAAAATGCTCTAGATAGAGATAAGATCACATATAAGACCTTGAATCTGGCCAGCTAATTTCAGCTCGCAACCCCAGAGGTCTTCTGAAGAGCTTGTCAACTAGACCATGGTGGGCATCTTCTTGGGAGGCTTAAACATTACAAGGAGGCTGGTACCTCCCCTTGAAGATAGGGAGTTACAAAATGAAAACAGTTTGGAAACACTGATTTAGACTGTTTGGGAAAAGCCTAACAGAGGCTCAGACACCCTGGCTATGTTGTTATCCTCAAGAAAACCCTTCCTGTCAGGAGGACTGAACTGGAAACAATAAATGACCATTCACAGCCAAGGGGGAATAAAAAAAAAAAGGTGGAAGAAAAGTGCTGCTGGTTATTTGGCAGAAGAAGAGCAGCTTTACTGGCACTGAGTACCTTTGTGTGAGCATTGCTTTAGCCAAGGAACAGCTCTCAATCCTTCTTACACAACTCAGTGAGATGTAATTCCCTTAACACAAAGCCAGGAAAACCCAAAAAACACCAATGAATCAGAGAAGTATCTGCCTGAGAACAGTGCTCTGGAATTTATACTGAAGTCTGGAATTTATACTAAAAGTCCAATTGTAGCTAATGTTTGCAAGATGCAGGTTAGTAAAATATCCACACAAACTCTTCACTTTCTTTTTGTATCACTTGCAATCCTAACTTCTGGATAAGAGAGGAAATGTTTGCATTAATTAGAGCACAGACTTGAGGGCCAGTAGTCCTGGGTTATTTTCCAGTTCTGGCACTGATTTACTGTTATACAATCCTTATATATATTAAAACCGTGCCTACTGAAATCATTCAAGAGTGCTTAAGGCTACAGTGACTTAAGCACAGTTTAGCTGGATGGAGTGAGGCATTACTAAAGTGAGACCTTACTACCAATAATGCTCTTTTGCAGTAAATCATAGTAGCAGTAACCTTTAAAACCAAAAGGTTTTGTAGTTGACTCACCAAAAGGCACACACACTTGAACAAGAGCTTCTGGGTGTGAGTCGTATCCTGTGTGACCCACCTTTCTACCCTTTCTCATCTACTGAGTCTCAAATTCAACACTACAAAAGGTTTCTTTCTTACTTCAATTTGTTTCCAGAGGAAGATGAGTTGACCACTGTAGACTGCTTTTGAAAGTCAAAGCAGTCACTGTGTCTGTACAAAAAAAAAAGTCTCTTTCTATTTGATCTGGTAAAATTTACTTCTGTAAAATCATCCAGCCAACAAATACAGAGATATTACAAACAAGACTTTTGAAAAGCTAGTGTCACTTGCCTCTTCTTCATCCACATTATGAAAAATACATGCCATTTTTTTTTTATTAATACACCATGGTACTAGCTCAAATTTTCATCTTCTGAGTTTTGTCCCATTGAAACAAAATGAAAATTTAAAACATAAATTCAAAAGCAGTTCAGCTACCATATTTATCTCTATTGATAAGACAAAGAACTCTGAGACAGCACTGAGATTTGACCAAGTAAAAGGTAAATTAAAATTGTAATTAGGGGGAATGCTGAAAGTGTAGTGTAAATAGTTCAGTCACTATCACCTCTGCTCATTCCTGTTGGAAACAGGTAAAGGGTGCTACTAAGGCAGGAGAACTGCTCTGTTCCCACATTTTCCACATAGGCTCAAGTGCAGTGAAATATATGTATGCCCTAAATTTAATGTTTTGCATCTCTTCAGGCTTGCTGCACACATGCACATCACATATTTAATATCTGAGCAGTAAGTCTGACATCTCCAGAACCACAATATTCAGGGGTGCTGTACCAAGTAGATATAAAACTGAGCTCACCATGTCCTGCTGAAAGACTGAATATTTTTGGATCCAGTCTGATTTGGGTTAATACACAGTGGATTTAAGTGAGACAGAAATCCTGGACTCATGTATAAATCCAGAGGGGTTTTTAAAAAAATATATAGGACATATTCATGGAAACCATTATTGAGAGGAAAACAGAATTTCACTTGTAATAGGAGTCTGGAAGTGTTGGCTTGCTTAGTATGTCAAAATTAATGCTGAGAAGGGTGTCGTTCCTGACTCTTTATGCATCAGGGTATATTCCATGAAGAGAATCGATTATTAAAGCTTTAGAAACATGTCAGCATAAGGCTGAATGAGGGAAAACCTACCATGCATGACTCAAGGCTGGAAACTGGCTGCAAGGTTCTTACTGCCAGGGGAGGGAGTTTCCTGGAACAATGGGAATAGCGGGACTGAAAAAAAGACTTATTGTACTCATCGTGGCACTTGATCTGTTTGGGAGTGGGACTGGGTGCCAAAGAATGTCTGTGACAGTCAGATGAATGCAATCAAGGTCCTGAAGTCACACAGACTGAGAGGTAAGCAGGGATTTGTGTGTGGTGGGGTTCACATCCAAACCATAAAGGGTAGTACCATACAGATTGGTTTAGACACAGCTTTGAAGGTGTCCGACACTTCCACAGTGGAATTCCCCTCTTCTCTTACTTGGAACCACAACATTTCATCCATACAGCTTTTCAGCTTGAGAAGTAAATCAATCAAAGAGATAACTCCAATAAGCCACAGGCTGAGCTCAAGTGGTCAGACTGTAAAGGTTTGACTGATTTGCATTAAGAATCTGACAGTGCAATACCAGCTCACTTTCCTTCTCTTTTTCTTCCTTTCTTTTTTTTTTTTTTTTTTTTTTTTTTTTTTTTTTTTTTTTTTTTTTTTTTTTTTTTTTTTTTTTTTTTTTTTTTTTTTTTTTTTTTTTTTTTTTTTTTTTTTTTTTTTTTTTTTTTAAATAATCCTTTCTAACCAGTCTTACAGGTAAATTTAAAAACAGTGTTGTATGATTTCCACCTTTTTATTTCATGAGCTGGTAGAGATACAAATTTAGCAAAAAAATGAAAACAAAGCTTACATGGAGATCAAACATTAAAAAGCAAACACTCATGAACTATTGTCCTATTGTCTGCTGGAGAGAAATGTAAAATGTGATTTCAGACTTGTGATCTATCCATTAAATGTTTCCTAAATCTCTTCCTATACACAGTATTTATTTTTATTTGACTGAAGGCTGTATTTCTGTAACCAAGTTTGAGGGCCTTGCCATTTAGAAAAGCTGTCTCAAAGTACAAAAGCAAAACCTTTCTTTCATTACCCCTCTCCTGATATTTTCCAGAAGACTTTTTCCCTGCATTTTAGATAAAAATAACCTAGCAATGTATAAATCAGTATGGGAGAGTGCAGTTATACAGAAAATGGATTTTAGAGGGTATTGACAATCCAACAGAAAAATGTATTTTTCTCTTGAATGTTGTTTAATCCAAACCAGAATATTTCCCCTGGCTTAATCATGACACCACCATCTCCTGTGACTTTGGATTTACTCTTCTTCCCAATTTTACAGGATATGGAGTGCAAATTCCTGTTGATTCCCATAATGTCTGCAAAATGTCTGTGAAAAACATTACAATGCATGATCATATCATCCCTAGATGGATGACTTTGTTCTTTAACCCTTTTCTTTGACCCTTTCCCTCCTGCTTAAAAAAAAATTGGGGTCAGTGCAATGAGAATTAACAAGCTGGCTCTTCACTTGTTGCTCCATAGACAGATCTGAGGAAGGATGGAAACATCCAGGACTTCAGAACTATTATCTACATTTCACTTGCCTCTTCATTCCACAAAAATCTGTCTTGTTCTATTCAGCACTTAAAAGCGGTCACTGAAATATTTAAACCTCTAAAAAAATAGATGGTAGCCTGAAGGCAAAGTTTATCCCAGGTAAACTTAGACACTGAGGTCTTGGCAGACTGTGAAAGAGGAGGACCTAAATGACCTCGTTGTTGAATTCTGGGAGCTTGCACAAGGACCAGCAGCAATCCTGCTGGAAACCATGCCAAGGTACAAAAAATAGAGACACAAAGGTTGAACCAAGCAGTGCCCACACTGCCAATTTATAACACAGAGGGATTGCACTTTCCTCCTGGGGTTTGCACTTTCCTGTGCAGATGTGTCTCACCTATTTTACTATTGTCAGGGTACTTTTCCAAGACTGTGAACTTTCCAGTAGCTGTGAAAAAGGTCCTGTATTGCTGTTTAAAGAATCTGAGGAGCTGGAAAAGCAAAAGTTTTATCCCTGATGGACTGAACACAGGGGTAATGAACACACCAGAGAGTAAGAGCTTATATTTCTCTAAAGAACTGGTGCCTGATTTCCACTCCCCTCCTCTCAGCCTGGAAGGCTAAGATCTATATTATACCTTGATTCTGCAGCTAGAATGATGTGGTGAATTTGACATGATTTCAAACATGCACTCATTCACTGTGCTGAGGATTCAGGGAATTTCTGACTATGGACTGTTGTAATGCCATCTGTTAACTACCTAAGGGAACACACAAAATTCCTAACATCAACCTTGAAAGAAACATACCTGTTCTAAACACTACTTATGGGCATACCTAAATGCCCTGAATATGACCAAATGCCAGTGTTTTTATGAGTAGTGTTCTAAACATTACTTATGGGCATACCTAAATGCCCTGAATATGACCAAATGCCAGTGTTTTTATGAGTAGTGTTCTAAACATTACTTATGGGCATACCTAAATGCCCTGAATATGACCAAATGCCAGTGTTTTTATGAGTCAAGGATATAACACTATTTCTGAGCCCAAATAATTGCATTAGCTACTGAATGTTTTTTAATAATATATAGATATCTTTCATTAACAAGTATTGTTATTGCTGTGACTACTTCATACGAATTTTGACATAATCCCACCGTACTTGTCTTGTTCTTGATTTATATGGTCCAGAAGCAATATTTTCTGAAATTACAGTCTTGAAAGTTAAAGATGGAAATTTTTTCAGACTAGATAGTTTATCAACATATGGGAGTAAAGTATTCCATAATAATATTGAAAATTTTAGAACTAATGATAGGAAAATTAGTTACTAAATAGCCAGCAAAAAAATCTGTCTTATAATTCTGTGTGTATTCCTTATCTGTCTCGGGAGCTGAGCCACAATGCTTTTGGTGATAAAAAATTTAAAAAGAAGTGATTTTCTAGACTACTGTAAAACTGACCTGCAGATTGTTAAGTCAGTGGACAGACTCCAGCTGACTTGTACATACTGTGGATGAGGCCCTCTATCCATTCTGTAACCAGCTGTTAAACATCACTGACAAACACCACTTTTCTTCTTTAAAGTTCTTCTCCTGAGAGCAATTTTGTGAGAAAATATTAAATGAGTAAGAGAAAATTTTTTAAGTTAGTTTGATCTTAACTATGCAGTGTTGTAGAATAAATTTTTAAAATTATGCAAGAGCTGTTGCTTCAATTTACCAAAGACAGAGCCAGAATAGCTCCATATCTTTTAATGAGGAATGATTTTTAGATAAGAAATTTTGGTAGATTAAACTTATTTGGCTTTCAAGATTATAAAATTTCACATGGGAAGCCATACATTAAACTGGAAAACATGTAAATTAATAAATGAATCCTAAATCCAATAAGGAGCTGGTTGAAAACTCTAAACCCATGAATTGTGATAAATTGGGAGTTCCTCTAGAAATAGTTTTGAAATACATCTTACTAAGTATTTTTATCAGAAACCATGGCAAAAATATAATAGTAAGAGACTAGTAAAATGTGCTAAGGACCTGAAGTCCAGAAACAGCATAAATAAGAACACTTAAAAGGTGAAAAATAGAAAAAAAAAAAAAAAAAAGGAAAAAAAAATATTACATGAAGACCATGAGCTATTTTAGTAAAATATGGAAAATCAGTTGAAAATTACAGTGGCAAAATTAATCTGGTCTTGGGCAATGACAGGGCAGTAACGATAAGGTTTCCAATATTCACAGGAATGAGGTTCTTGGACAGTTTTCCAAAATAAGTACAAAGTAATCGAAGGAGATTGAGGGTGGAGTTCACTCAATTTGTGAAGGGGATTATATGAGTTCTTGCTGCCTGCAGTAACAGGAAACTGGAATAGTGTAGTGGAACCTCATAAAATCTGTTATTTCTAGCATTTCTCTCCTTTTATTTTGCAAAAATTTTATGTTCATTTTTTTCTCTTGCACTCTCCAACAACTCAGTATTTTCTTAAAAACATCAGGGACTCTTACAAGACAGTGAAAGATGCAGAAAAGTACTGCAGGAAATCACTATTAAAACACACAGCATAATTTTGCTAATTTTCTAGGCTTGCCTGATTTGAAACACTGGAGTGATACTCTGGGGCTGTTTCCATTGCAGCACATGAGGTGATTATATTTGGATTTGTTTCTTGGAGAAGACCCAGAAAAGGAACTGTAATGGAAAGTCCTGCAATCGTGATACCCCTGAGACTCCATTAACAAGCACCATTACATCACTGCTCACTTAAAGAAGGTCAGTGCACCCTTCCTTTTTTTGTAGAGTTCTCTGGGGGTGAGGAGACTGGAGACATACATACAAACCTGTCTTTTTTGGCTGTCTGGTTTTCAGAACCCATAGACATGTGGGTGGAGAGAGTGGGCAATATCACTCTGTATCTCAAAGCAGCAAACATTTTACCACCTGCAGATAAGTGGTTCAAACCGTGGGAGCCATTCAGGGGAAGGGTCTGTACTGAAAAAAATAGTGAGAAACATTACAAAACCAGACAAAATGCATGTGTAAATGGTTCTGTTTGTTACCTTCCAGCAGAAAAGTAACTCAATCATGTTTTTAGATCTATAATTACAAAAAAAAAAAAAAAAAAA
>VZRH01003705.1:1096989-1108828 GCA_013397555.1 Urocynchramus pylzowi | reverse complement strand
AAAAAAAAAAAAGAGCAAAATAATCCTCAAAACTTCCTTCTCTAACTTTAGGATTCATAGATTTCCTTTCTTTCTCTCATTCCTCTTTTAAGATCCTGCTGCATTTAAAAGTTTTGGGATTTGTTTTTAATCACAATTTTCTTTCTTATGTCTAGACCTGCACAAATTACTTAGGTTTTCTGTGTCAGTAGTACTGTTCTGTCCCAGGGTCTTTTAGAGTAAACTTCTAGCTGAGGAGATTGTAATTGGTACAAAAAAGTCAACCTGAGCATTTGGAGAATGATATAAATTGGAACTATCTCCACATTTTTCAGTGAGCATGAAGTGAACTCTGGTGATCTCAATGCAAATAGCAGCAAGGTTAACTATTTCACTCATGATCAGGATGTGTGGAGAAAAAGCATTGACACAGTAATGATGAGCACATAGCTGGTAACTGTGCTCTGCCAAGCTTGGTTGGGCACTGAGGCCATCCAGTGAAAATGTGGGGTTTTCCCAAGCTGACTTGGGAGCAGCACCCTGGAAGGAGTCAGGAGGAACTCTTTAATCATACCTTGAGGACCTGCCCAAACTACGGTGTTCAACACCACGTTTCACTGCTCAGGGAGAGGCAGACTGTTCTGCTGAAGGTTTGTCAACAAACTACAAATATTAAGTCTGGAAAAATACCATGCCATCTTTAACTCCCCAAGAGTTATAGAATCATACAATAATTTGGGTTGGAAGGGACCTTTAAAGGTCACCTAATGCAACTCCTCTGCAGTGAGCAGGGACAAGAAAAAGAAACAGCACAAAATCAGATCTCACCTGAAGAATGCAAGTATAATATCACGTTTGGATTGATTGATTTCTTGCAGATGTTTTGGTAGATCTGTATTTTCAAGAGCAGATATATAAAGATGTTTGAGAGTTAGCATGAGCGCATCAGTGATAATAGGACAGTCACAAGTATTAAGATGCAGGACACCATCTCTACTGAAAAAAGAAGAAAAAAATTCAATTGGGCCAAAAACAGGTCACGAGAGGTGGAGAAATATTAAAAATATATACCATAAAAAGGAGAATTTTCCCTTCTGTATGATAATATCCAGCCTATTGAACCTCACATGAGTTCTTTCTTGAGGCCTTCAACATTTAATAATAAAAAAACCATCATCAACAACAAATGATTTCACAAGCAGAAAAGATTTCAAGAAGTGTGACAAAGTGTTGGACCTTTGGAAAGAGATCATAATTTTAGCAGCCTTTTTTAGGTCTGGACAGAGACTTTCAAACATTGAGATATGATGTTGTTTTAAATCATCTCAGGCCATTTTTCAGTCTTCATGTTTGAATTATGTTCTTTATTTGGCCATATTTCTAAATATGATATGAGAACAACATTTCTAGGAATTATGGTTTGCTTCATATTGAGAAATAAAGTGGAATCAAACTGTTTTTTAGTTATACAATACGGACTGGGTTGAGAGAGTTTTTTGGCTTTGTCTGGAGTTTTGCCTGAAACTGAATAACAAAGTGGAATTTGCTTGGAAGTTCAATATTTCCAGGTGTTGTGTGCCTGGAATTATTTCAAGAAAAACATCTGGAATTTCATCTTCAAGAGAAACAAAGCCCTGGAAGCTGCAATGAGTTTTCCAAAATCACATAGACTCTCAGAGTAAAACCAGGAGGAAAACCCAGCCCTTCTAACCCTGTCATTACATGCATCTTGCATTTTCATTCTTACCAATCAGTCACCCAGTCAGCCAAAAGTCTTCCTGGAAAGAAACAATGACAGAAGCCAGAAGAAATGCAGAGTTTGGCTCAAAACCCTTTTAGCCAATAAACAGATGTAAGTAACTTATGGTTTAAAATGTATCAGTAGCTAAAGAGCTGATTTATTGCCCAAAGATCAAGATACTGGTGTCTTTTCAAACACAAACAATACTCATTTTCCCCCAATTACTTTTATTTGACTTCTTGTTTGGACTCCTACATCTGTAAGATATCATGCTGAGTAAATCCCTGTTGCTGTTGCCCTTCTCTGATCTCTGCACAGCTGTGTACTGAGAGAGAGCTCTTCAGGCAGGGACCAGTCCAACCTACTGAGGGGATGCTCTTGCACAAAAGAAATAGAGCAGGTTTGAACTACAATCTTTTAAGTTTCCTGAATACATAAAGATTGTATTTTTAAAGTTGTACATTCAGTTCAGACTGAAATTACTGAAATTTCTGCTTTGAAATTTGTTGCTTTTGAACATTTCAGCTGGATTATTTAATCTTGCAATATAAATTCCTTTTCAGTGTGACAATGTTCATCTTTTCTCACTCCTCTTTTGTCATGAACAGGTTTTTTAGTTCTCATAATGTTGTTTAAAGATCTTTGCAAGCAACTTCCACAAGACATCTCCACACTGTTTTCATTATCCTAGATGAAAAAGGCTGTGGAAGATGCTATATGGTAGGTGATAGAAATATAAGGGTTACTCTCCCACTCATCCCTTATTTAATGGAATTTGTTTCAAACCCACCTGACAGGACTAGGATGCAGGTCAGACACTCAGAAGCAGTTTTACCCACTTGAGCTTATATTCCAAATCCTAAATATTTAATATTTGTAGACAATTGGCATAAAAAACTCTTTTGTTTGTTTTTTTGTTTGCTTGTTGTGGGGTGGGGTGTGGGGGGAACGTGTGTTGTTTTTTCTTTAAATCAATAAAAGACAATTCACAAGGTATTTTTTCCTATTGGCTTCTATTGGCAATGAAATTATTAGACTTGTTCTGTCCTTCAGGGAGACCCAAACCAACAAATTTACTCAGTTGTTTTTTTTTTTTTCCCCAATTTTTTTTTTCTTGATAGCAATTGTTCCAATTCCAGTTAAGGGGTCTTGACATACAAAAGCAGTCACAGAATTTAAAGATTTACTGCAGAATTTAGAGGTGTTGGAGGAATCTGAATACCAGATTCTCATGGACACTGAGGGGTATCTGAGAGTTAATAAAGAACAGAAATCACTGGGCTTATTTTGAAGGAATATGTCTACACTAAGTTGCATTGAAAATGCAAACAAACCACCACAGTTTTATTAATACCTTCTGAATGTAAAAAAAAAAAAAAGCTAAAAAATGTTATATAGCTCAAAAATATAGGTTGGTTTACATTTGTTTATTAATTTTTTTAGTTGGAGTCTGTTAGACAGAACAACTTACCTAAAATTATAATGTCCTTAAAAATCAGAAATTCTCACTTTCAGAACTTAAGTACCTTTGGAAATCCCACCTTTAACACTGTCTTAGCAGATGGTGAGGGAATAAAAGTCTGCAATGCATATGCAACATTTTTAATGCTTAATAAAAAATGGACCAGTGCATTGTTGCAATGCAATTATATTTACTATACATGGGACCTAAATGCTAGGTTTGCTTTATAAACTGACTATCCTAAGTTTTGGAAAACATTCCTTTTTAAAATTCTTTAGTAGTTTGGATTTATCACAACTACTCTCTGTGCCACTGTGATTTAATTTTGGGTGCCACAAAAAAAAAAAAATTAAAAAAATCTGGGTTAAAACAAGGCTTTAAAAAAAACTAAGATAGACAAGATGTTACCTCTGGTGAAGAACGCCACCCTGGTCAGATCCCACAGCTGAGCAGGTCACATGTGCACTTCCTACTACATTTTAGTGAATGACATACTTTTTAAAAATGTATTAGCTGCTCCACCCAGACTGAGTAACTTAGTGCTTGCTTCCATTGAGCACCTGCTCTGCTCTGTGCTGTGCTGAGAGGACAGGAACCTCTGGCTGGAGGCAGTGACAGGCACCTGAGATGGGTAGGAGAGCAAGAACCTCTCCAGCCAGTGCTGGACTTGCACTGGGAAAGCTTTTACTGATTTACTAGCAAGTTGACTGGGAGAAGCAAGCATTCTGCTTATGCTACAAAATAGATGCCTGTCAGAGCTTTTGTGCACACAGGCATTTTTCAGTTGTGAACTCAGTCTGAAATATGGAGCTCAGTCATAGTTCCAAACAAGATATTTTAAAACAGGTTTATGTATTCATTTTATTATCTTCCCTAAACCATACAAACATTTGTGTTTGAAAATCAGAGCCCTTTTTTTTCCTTGTGCTTTCTCCTTCCAGCATCACATCAGTGACCTGATTTCCAGAGGAACAGCTCTCAAAGTCCACAGGAGGTACTCAGCATGTCTGAAAATCAAGCCATAAATAGACGTGAATCTCTCTTTCTTTTTTCCTCAAAGAACTGAACTGCCAAGTCTCAGCAAACAGCCAAAGAAACCCAGCTTGTTCACAAATGCTAATTTAAAGCTGCATGTGTGTTTGCACAGGCTGGATTGGACTGAATAAGTCTGAGTCACAATAAAAGGGAA
The DNA here is from genome assembly GCA_013397555.1 of Urocynchramus pylzowi. Lineage (NCBI taxonomy): Eukaryota > Metazoa > Chordata > Aves > Passeriformes > Fringillidae > Urocynchramus > Urocynchramus pylzowi. Next base: position 1,104,457 of record VZRH01003705.1, on the reverse strand, counting down.
ATTTATTATTCTAAAAGGAATCTTTAAATTCTTGGAGGTTTAGGAAGGGGGGAAAAAGGCTGTCATTGGAGAGATCTGCATCTGTGGTATCTGTGAGTAAGCCTGGAGCGGAAGTAAAGAGGAAATCCCCCATACTGCTAATGAAATACTGTTGTGGGATAATCACTGCCAAAGAAACTCATCAGTTCAGACTTTGAGCATCTTTCTATGTTAAAGTGCCTGAACAGAGCAAGTGAAACATGCATTTCTTCTTTGGGGGGCCCTTTTTGCCAATATTAAGATCTGGACTGTTATTCTGTAGAAAATAGTATCATTTATATTGGAGAAAGTAGGGGAGAGATCTGGATTTTATTATGTCACCTTTCTCAATGGATTGACTTTCAGTTTGTTTTGAAAATCTTGAGAGCAAGAAACTCTTTCCTAGCACAAAAGAAATTAATAGTTGCACTGTCATGTTCCTCTCATGTCTCTTCTTGAATCTTTGTTTTCTCAGATCAGAATACCATTATGTGCAAAGTAGCTAAGGAAAAAGTGTAATGGAGGAAGAAAACTCCTGTCTTAAATCCTCACCAAATGTACAGAAAGAAGAAAGAAAAGTCATTTGTACCCAGGGCAAAGGAACTTCCGTATTCTTCCAAGTGGAAGGCACAGCTGAGCTAAAATTAAGGCACTGGTATTTCTCCAAGATGTCACAGGTCCAGCAAACTAGATGCCAAAACTTATTTACCTGAAATAGGAGGGTACAGATATGTTCCAAGACAATCTAGCTGCACTCTACTTTCATTTAGTAAATGATTGGTAAATTGTCCCAGATATTACATGAACCATTACATGGTTAATGTTAACAATTCCTCTCCTGCATATAAATCAGAATTACTCCACTGATCACAACAGGCTAAGGCATAATAAAAGGAAACATTCTTCAGTGCAAGAAGAGGGTGTAGAAAACCCAAAAGGGTAATTGAGTGCAACACTAGCAAGCTGGCTGATGATACTAAACTGGGAGGTGGTACCCCTTGCAGAGGGTGATGGGAGGTTTGAGCACTGAGCAATGATTAATAGGATCAAATTTAACAAGACCAAATGCCATATTCTGCATCTGGGATGCAGCAACGGTGGGCACAAGTATGAACTGGGAGAGCAGTGGCTGAGATCAGCCCTGCAGACAAGGATCTGAGGGTGCTGGCTGGGCAGCAGCTCTCCAAGAGCCAGCAGTGAGCCCTAACCCCATCCTGGGGTGCTCTGAATGCAGCACAACCAGTCAGGAAAAAGAGAAGATTATCCCACTTTTCTCAGCCTTGGGTGCAAGGCTGGGACTCACCACTGCAGAAGGATGTGAAGGTCCCTGAATGCCTCCCAAGGTGGGCAACAAAGCCAGTGAGAGGGTTGGAAGGCATGTCCTGTGAGGAGCAGCTGTGGGCTCTGGGTTTGTCTGGTTTGGAGAAGAGGAGGCTGAGGGGTGACCTTGTGCTCTCTAACAGCTTCCTGAGGAGGGCAAGGGGGCTGGGAAGTGCTGGGTTCTTCTCCCTGGGGTCAAGACATCTTTACCAAGAAGGTGATCAGACACTGAAACAGGGTTCCTATGTGATTGGTGTCCCAAGCCTACCAGTGCTTAAGAGGCTTTTGGATAATGTAGCTAATAATATGTTTTAACTCCTAGTCATTCCTGAAGCAGCCAGGTAGTTGGACTAGATGGTCACTGCCAGTTTGAATTATTCTAGCCTAGTCTATTCTTTAGTTTCCATTCTCGAGCCTCATTTTAGTTTGGAATCCTTCCATCCTATATCTCTCCCTTACCATTGCGAGGAGTTAACCTTGCTCTGTAGGACCAAGATTTTCAGTCAACAGTCTCAGACACAAGAATATCCTCTCCCTCCCACAGTATCTGTCTTTTATCAAACATCTTGGATGTATAATCTTCCAGGTACCAGAATGCCATGTTTACCTATTCTCAGCTGTTCTCTAACTACTATTCCCTCCCCTGACCCTGCCAAATTCTCATTTTCTTCAAATCTTGTCCATGAATATCTGAGTAATCAATCTCAACAAGAGATGTGGAGGGTAATTCTGCTTCCCCTGATTCTCCCAAATATTCAACAGCTTGGTGGTGAAGGCCAGCCCAGAGTGCTGAAGTTACACATCAACATGCCTGCACACAAAAGGTCTCCTACTTTTAGCAGTTGTTGAGCTACGGTGAGAGAAGTGGGCACTGGTGTCACATTCCTTTTTACACAGTGGGAATGTTGTTGGTTAGGTTATTTAGCCTAGAAGAAGGTGCAGGGGCTGCAGGGGCTCAGTGGTGAGTCGTGAGCCACAGGGGAATGCAGTGGGGACACACTCCTGGCTGTTTGCTGTTGGTGACTCTGAGCATCTCCCTGTCTACACTTACAGACATTCAGCCCTGTCTTCCAGAGACAATCCTTTCTCTCCATTAACTGTCTAATGAACATAACCAACTGGCTGAGGTGCTCTGGATGACTGTGCTGGGATTAATCATGTATATTTTAGGTGCTGTTGCTCTTGACTTCAAAACAACAAGAAGAAATGTTGTTATAAGTGTTCCAACATAGAATCCTGTATACAGAAGAAGTGTAATAAAAGAGGAGGCTCATATTCAGTATTAAAATACTCCACACTAGTCCATTTCATAGATCTAATCTCTTTCTTTTGGAATCTGTAGTGTAAGGAACCCTATTACTCTTCAAAACAAAAAATGCATCAGTGAATAATTTTAAACATACTGAAAACTATTCTTAAATAATCTGTAAACAAAATCAGTTCATTTCATAAATATTATGACAATGGGCTTTTTAAAAAGTCTCATTAAGCAGTTGCACTTGGTGAGTTAATTGTTTCCTTGCACACAAATATCCACATACTACTATGCATTGCACAACCTGGCATAAACCTTTGTGCTGTTTGGTTCACGATAATTTTTTTCAGTGTTAAAACTGAGGGAATACTTTAGGGTTTATTTAATTTTTGTTTTGAAAATTTCTGACAATTTTGGTTTGAATCACCATGAAAAAAATTTCCAAAGAATAACTTTGTAAAACAAATTCAGATTATGTCAAATGAACTCAATGATGAACATTTTGTTTCACCACAGCTTGAAACTGCTTGGTACTACCAAGTTTATTATTATCAACATTTTGTTTAAATTAAGTAAGCAAAGCACTGTAATTCTGAAAATCAAATCACTTACTTTCAATATATGGGTTTTATTGTGGAATTTGAACCAAAACAATTCCCTAAAATCCATGCACATTTTTCCTGTGTGTTGACAATCTAGTCCTCCATTTTCAAATGATGAAATTTTACTCACTTGATCTTAACCAAGCTTTATTTAAGCTGCAATGCAGAACTCCCTCACAACAAATCGAGGCAGATTGAAGCCAAGATGAGTTAAAGAAAAAAATACAGACAGACACATGTACCTGATTGACTGTCTCAGGTTGTCAATCAGATGACTCAGCATCATGCCATTATTCCACATCATACATCAGAGGTGTTAAAGATCCCACTGGGTCTACTCTGGCATTCATAAAACTGATATGCTGTAAAGAGCCAACATGGTATGGAGTTATAAATGAATACCTTTCAGGCACTACTGCTAGCAAAAATGTTCAATATTCATCAAAACTGCAAAATATTCACCTGAAACTTATTGAAGGTCAAATATAAAACTCAACTTCTATTCCTTAAACAAGCAAAACTGTTCAAGCTACACTGAAATTATAGCCAGTTTGGCATCTTACAGGCAAACTGTTTTTACAAAAAAAAAATCAATATCAGCTTTTTTGATCAGTTTGAGAACTCAGAATTGTTTCATGAGGTTTTGTTTGGCCAATACATGAGAGGAGAAAGGTGGAACATTTTTAAAAGGATTGAAATGGCTGACCTAGCTAGGAAAATGCCATACAAAATAAATCTAAACTTAAACTATTTTCTTTAATTTTGGCTCTCAAAGAGACTATTATCCCACTGGTTTGAAAGTGAGTTGTAAGTTTAGGCTTCCAAAATTCTCTTTTCCTCATTTAGTAGGAATTAAACCATTAGCAGTCCTTTGGCTGTATATCTACATTGTTGGCCATTGTGATGACTCCAGGGACCTGTTTCTGCTGGTATTCTGTATTTAAGGGCTGCTGCACACCCCTTTTGAACAAGAATGAAATGAAGATTTAAAAGTGAGCACTGTTCCCTCCAAAACAAAGAGAAGAAAATTGCAGTCCATACCACTTATTCCAATTGTCCTTGGAAAGAAGATTGGATCTGAAAACCCAAGCAACTAAGTACAATTTTTCACTTATGGGTTATTGTAAATGTGACCTGCTTAGCAATTATGGGGAGCTCTCACAACTCAGGAGACCACTTGTGTTAGAAATACAGGGAAGAAACAAGGAGAATTGCTCTTGTCTTTAAGGGATGTTGATAAGCCTTTGTCATTATCTTTTGGCTTCCTACAGAAAGAACAGATGTAGATATGATGCTACAGAAGCAATTTGTGTTGTGATGAAAGAGAGTGGTGACAGACTGGTTTGAGTAAGAACATAGAGAGACTATTTAGACAAAGAATGAAATTCCAACCAGGAATTTCTTGTAGAGAGAAAACTTGGGTCCAAAGAAGTCTTTGTAGAGTCACTTCAAGAGAAACTGATGTTGAACAAATTCAGAAGAAAGATAGTGGACACTTTTGAACAGAACTGGTGATGAACAAACGTATACCTTAACCACGAAACAATGATTTCTTTTCAACTCAAAGTTTTCAAATAAAGGACTTCCCTTCTGAAATACTTGCTTTTATGTAGAGAGATGTAAAGTAAATCAAATAATACAAAGAAATCAGATTAGTAGAATAATAGTCTTATCTCCTGAGAGACTTGTAAGAAGTCAGTGGCCAGATTTTTGATAACATTACATGGGGAATGTATTTATTGTGTTATTTGGTTTAAAACTAGATACCTAGAGTTTCACCAGCCGTGAACTTCTTTAATACATAACATTTATGAATTTTTTCTCCAGAAAGTATATTCTTTGATCTCACTGGAGGCCTTGGAGCAATCTTGTCCTATGGACAATTTCTTTGCTAGAGTGAATGCAAGAAAGGCCCACTGTGGATATATGGAGTACTACATGGGAAACGAAGAACATGGTTTGAAAAACCCTAAATGGGATTTTCATGATCTTATCATTATCACACCTGCATAGTAGATGTACAGTTTGATCTGATAAATGGGTTTGTATTTGCAGTAACACCATGCAAACTTTTCCTGTGTATGAAGCACTAAATATTGAAGAAAAAAGGCATAAAAATAGATCAAACTTTGATGCTTGGAGGTACTAACTAAGACTTGGTTTCACTTGCATTTTTAAAGAGTTTTCAGTTCGATACCAAACCTTAAAGCAAGAGACCAGTGTATTAAACTGCTGGTGTTCATGTGCTTTCTCATTTGTACATGTCACCAGTCATTTCCTTAAAAGTCCTGCAAACAGCTACAGATCAGACATCAGGATCAACACTGCTCTGTGTGGGACCTTTCAGTGCTCAGGTAGCATGTAGATAATCAATGCTTATAGTTTTTAGCATCAGAATAATGGGTGCTAGGAATCCTTGAACCAAAAGGACTTTGAAGTGACTTAATTATCATTTAAGTGCATTATTGACATTAATAACTTGAAGTTAAAAAAATTACAAATCTTCATTCAGTCTTGTGGGGAGAACAAATACATTAAGATTTAAGCATGCATCAATATTGGGTAAAAAACCTGTAGTTCTTAATCTACACAGATGTTCTTTATTCTCGTAATTCTGGTCTTCCAATGTCTGTAGCCATGAATTCCTGTAGTCACAAAACCTAATGGAAAGGAAGGTCCTGAGGTTTTGTAAATTCCATTTTTTACTCTTTTCCAATCAATCATTTCCATGTCCAGCAGGAACTGAAACCTGTTTTCAGGTTTCATCAAAATTACCCCCAATCCTTTCTTAATAACTTTCTTTTGCCACACCTATGGTTCTGGGTGCTGTGCAGCTCACACCAGAAAATTATACAATTACTCACTTGTCCTAAAAGCTGGGAGGTTGCTGAGTCTTGGTGTATTTGCCCTTTTCTTACTTTCCTCAATAGTTCCTTGCATGGACATTGCTAGCAGGGGTCAATGGGTTAGATGGACACTTGGTATGACCTAGAGCAGATGCAGAATCATAGAATAATTTAGCTTGTAAAAGACTTCTAAGAGCATTAGTAATGCCCTAAACTGAATTACGTGCAATCCTGCAAAGAGCTGTGAACGAATTAATTTCACATTTGAGGGGAAGGGGGTGTGAATAGCAAAATTCTGAATATGCCAGGATCATTCTTTACAAAGTTATGAGACCAGAATAAGTCACACAGATGGAGAGGATGCAGACCACAGTAATTTAGAAACTCTCGTGGTCATGTAAGACCACCATTGTACTTGTGCATGACCTATAAGCTTCAGGGGCCATGTGTGAAGTGAAACACCCAAGATGTTACTTTAAAGAGAATATTTACTGCAGGTTCAGCAGCTCCTGCTGAATGCTAGAATATGTGACCTCTTGATAATTCGTAGTACAATTTTTCAAAGAAAGCAGGAAATGGAGGCTTACTGCAGAAAAAATGAAAAAGGAAAGAGAAAGAAAACTCTTTCACTCTTGCTTGAAAGCAGTCTCTATATATAATGTTCCAGAAAACCCTAACTGAACCACTTACTTTAACCATATTTGTTAATTTAATTATAATGTAGAGCCTCTTGAAAGAAAGAGAAACATAGAAATAAATAGAGGGCTGGAAGAGAAAACCTCTGTGCTCTCATTCTAACTCATTCTTTATGTAAGCCTAGTTTTACGATGATGCAGAGGAAGTAATTTAAGAACTTCTACTTCCCTGTCTGTAAACTGGGCATAAAAATATTTTCCTTTTCTACTCACAGTGGTGCTTTGAGGCTTCTATCCTTGGAAAAACTTCACTGTTACTAGTGGGATTCCATCGGAAGAAATTGTTCAAGTGTGGAGCAGAAGCATTAAGAAATTTAAATGTGTGGTTGTTCACACCTGTGAACCTGCAAGCCCTGTGTCAGAAGCCATGGAAAACAGGCCCTGCACTGCAGTGCTGGTGAGAGCAGGATGAGCTGCTAAGCAGCAAAACAGGAGGAAATTATACCAGCCCCCACCCTCCCCATACCCTGTCCTGCATGGAATGAACTTGTCTTGCACTGTCCAGTCCAGAAATGTAAGGAACTAAAAGGCAGCTATGGAGTCATCACGTTCAGATTCTAATTGACAGTGACATGATAGCCTATTGTTTCTTCCAAGAGATGAGTTACAGGTAAGGAGAGAACTACTTGACATCTATGTAGATGTCTACGTATGAGTTAGGCCAGTCTGTGTTGATTTAGGCAGGATTATACTCATTTGTACGAGAATATTTGGCTTTCATTATAGCCATCT
>VZRH01003705.1:1039604-1096915 GCA_013397555.1 Urocynchramus pylzowi | reverse complement strand
TTAATTTTTTTTTTTTTTTTTTTCACTTCAGCACTGCCAGTTAAAATCAAAACCAAACAGATCTCTGCTAAAATGGGTCACAAGTCTTTGTGCAAAGCCAGGAAGTTGGCCCTTGGCAGCATGTTCCCATTGTGTCCGATTCCACCACAACATTCTGCTCCCTGCTGCACCCACTCTACTGCCTTTGCTGACACTGGGATGTCTTTCCTGCAGGACACAGTAATTAGCTGTTTTAAGAAGTGTTCATCCCAGCACTTGCTATGTTATTGTGGTCCACTGATGAGTGGATCACTGAAGATGAGAGATATATCAAAGCATACTTTGAAGTTGTTACATTTTGTTGACTTTGACTTAACACCTAAAGCAAGGATGAGCCAATCCACAATATTAGAGTTTTCCCATCTACTCTTGGGAGCTGTGGGAATGGAGCTTTGCTGCAGGCACACTCAAGCAGGTTGCTATTGCAGTGGTCCTATGACTATTTGCAGAGATTTTGGAACAGCTCACTGAGTCTCCTGCAAACATCTTGCTCAGCCTTTATTCTCTGTTGGTGCACTTGTTAAAGAGCTGTGCTAAGAACAGCAGTCTGTGGTGTAGGACAAGTAAAAGGGGTGGAGTCCAAGTTTCACCTGTGAATAAATCATAGCAGAGGATAGGTTGGGGCTGCCTTTTTTACTCTTCCACTGCACCATACTGACCACTAGAGTTTGCTGTATTAACGTTTGACTGAACAAATCCAAAAGATCTGAAACAGCCCTACAATTACCAAAGAAAGCATGAATTCCCTTACCACAAGGTGTAGAAACTACAATGCCCTTCTCCAGCTGTTGAGATGAACTCAACTAAAAATGTAGGAGAAACTGCAGGAAGTGTATGATTAAGTAAATGGCACTATATTCTCTCTGTTGGTACTGTGCCAATGTTCTAGCAGTGTGCTAAGGGACACTGTGCTATTTTCAGATTAAGTGAGAAATCAAGGTCCTGACTGCTGGTCATTTTATCTAATTAAAGATCCCTTGGCATTTATTTGCAGAAGGAGGGATATTAGCTTTGATGAGCTGGCAAAACTCCAGCTAAGAGAAGCAAATGCTGCAGAACAGGTTTTCCCTGAAGTTCTGAAGAGTCATACATCCATTTTCTTCTTTCACTCTTAAGAGAGTAGCATAGAAAATTAAATATTATGGCAAAAACTAATTTGGGGATTTTGATCCAAAGTGGACACTGATTTCGGCAAGTAGATTGATTTCTGGATTAGTCTTCAATGCAGTTACAATATTTTGACATTTGAGACTTCCCAGTGATATTAATATATTCCCCCTGACAGAGGTACTGGACAGCTTGTTCTCACCTCTACTGATACCCTTGGTTCAGCTGGACACAGTCTTAGTGGTGGCATCAGCAGAGGGAACTCTGACACAGCAGTCAACCTTTTCTAATTTTCAGTGACTACTGCCACCACGGGTCCAGGGAACAAGACAGAAGGAAGACCAGTTCTACAGAAGTGTGCCCCACCTTGCAGCTCTGGTAATGGGTGTCCTTGTTCCCTGCTGGGATGGAGCCTGTTCTGCCAAGACAGGGAACTGTTTCCCCAATCTTAAACAACGTTTCAGCTTGTGGAAAGTGATTCTTTTCAAAGACTCATGATTTGGCCATGTTTTTACGCAGACAGCAAAAACCTCTGCATAGCAAGCCCACCCTTTGCCAAATCTCTATTCCCTGCTTTAAAGCCAGTAAGGGCCATAGCATCTCTTCAAAATGGCTTCCCAGCAAAAAACTTCTAGGGTGAAGAAAGATGCATTGTCCCCATCCTCATACCTCACAAACCTTCTCCACATCACATTTTCAAAGACTCCAAAAGGAAAGAAAAAACAAACAAAATTATCCACAAAGAACCAGAAACAGACTAAACAATTTTAGTCCAAGCAACTACCTTTTAGCAAAGTGATAAGCAAGTGAAAAATGTAGTTAAGCACACCAAGCCAACTTATCTTCTACTAGTTACTTGAAACAGTAATAATATTTACCAGGCTGATGATACAGGAACAAAAGCAGACCCTGAGATGATAGTCATACACAATTATAATTTTGCCTCTTTTAACATCACGTCCATCTGTTTCAATTACTCACTGCTGCTGTCCCCACTGAGGTCATAACCCAGTTCACTCATGGTGAGGTAAACAGAGTTTAATGGGACCACTTGTAATGAGTGGGTTACAATATGCCCTTTACTGAATCATAGTCAGGAGTAAAATTCCAAATATTCATAGGTTCATTTTCCAAGCCTGAGATCTCCAGTCAAAGGTCTCCTGCATATTCTTGATTTTTCATAGAAAATCAGCTTTCTAAGTGCCTAATTATTTTTGGAATTGAGCCTAAGTCATCTAGCAATAGTGTTTTGAAATTGTGAATTTCTGTCTAGTTATCTTTGCAGAGCCATGCACTTAGGGAATTTATAAACAATAAAATACAGCCATTGTTTTTCCTGAACTGAGCCCCAACCCAACAGATGCAGCTATTAAGAAATTAGTTAAACTAGAAACAAACACTTTAGGAATTGCCCGAACAAGCTAAAAATAAGAGCATATGACATGATGCAGAAGTAAAATATTCTGCCTAAAAACTTGAACAACAGGGACCAGAGTCAGCTTGAGAATTTAAGGGCAAGCCAAAGAAACAACAGATTTTCAGGAGTAACAGTTCAACTTAATCAAATGCTCTCATTTGTGACAATTTGGAAATACACAAAGCTGGCTGAAAAAGCCATAGGGAGAATTAACTAGGTGGTATATTGGGAAAGTGGGGAAATGAGCAAATGCATTTCTCAAAGCAGTTTAGGAGGCTGGGAGGATGCAGGAGGATGCTCTATTTTTTCTCCTGGTGTTCCTGAAGATGCAGAGGAATTCAACAGCTCAGCTATTTTCATCAGCATCACTCTAAGACTTTGCTCATGCTTTGCCCAGACACATGGAACAGTTCTGAGTTTATAGTGTCTTGCCTTCTCATCCCCACATGCAAATACAGTTTCTTTAACACCTATCCTTTCTAAATTATAAAGTTGCAAAGTCAATTAACCTTTAAATGTTAACCTTTTCTTTACCCAGTAAGCAAATATTAGGTGTGCCTTTTAAAGTCAACAAGCAGTAAGGCAATGTCTTTGTGCCCAAATTTGAACACTTCCTAAACTCTAAAGCACATGATATTTTATGTGCAGCTTCAAGTCAAAGACCATAACAGACAGTGCTCTGCTTTAGAGTTGAGGCCCCAACCTCCCTCAGATGATGACTGATTTGTGACTGATTTAACAAAACAAATTTTGTTATTATGTTCCCAATAACAAAACACTCAGTGGCTGCAGATGGCTTTCCTTGGTCTAACCATTCTGCAGAAGTGATACTCTCCTTTGGGGGCAGTGATCTTTCTGCTCTTCTCCAGCTCTCACTTGCAAACTGGAAGCAGCCCTCTAGTAATTTCCACGTATGAACTCTGGGACCAAAGAGAGGGCTGAGTCTATTGTGTTAAAGTGTAACCCTTAAAAGGAGGGTTTCATTACATTTCAAGATAATGCAGATCTCTTCTTTCTAATAAGTCTGCCTGGGCACTTGTGTGATGCTTCTGAAATTGCTGTTTCTGCATGTCTTTCAGCACTGTCGGAAGTTTCACCTCATAGGAAACCCTTCAAGAAAAGTAACTCTTCAGACTGCTTACACAGCTGTCATGGGAATTGTGTAACCGTAGGCACAAACAAGAAGGTATTCTTAAAGAGATTGTGGCAAGAGGTATTCACAGGTGCCAAATTATGTAGCCAAGCAGGGCTGAAAGTATTATTTTAAAAGTTTAGACTGAAAAGGCTAAATTAATTTTTTTAGCTGTTTTCCTGTGTTGATTTAAAATAAATGACATGCAAACCTCAAGTACAACTTTAAAAGAAAAAGCTTTGCTTTCCAGACATGGTTCACAGATCTTAGATAAAAAAAACCACAGAGTGCTTAATTTCTAAGAAAAATAGCCTATTTATGGACACCCTGTCCTGTGTGATCCCCTAAACCCATGGCAGCCTATATTTATCAGAGTTTTAACACCAGTTTTGTGTGCATTGCTTGAACAGTCTTCAATCAGTAAGGCAGAGGCTGTTGAATGACTGGTTTAGGCTGCTACTTTTTAGGGGTTTATAGGTAAGCAGCAGCAATAACACTACAACAGCATTTCTGAATCACTTAACCCAGAGCCTAGTGCAGGGCAAGGCACAGAGTGGGATCTAGATGGCCACTAGCCCATACTGCATTTACACCAAAGCCATTCTAAATGGATCCCAAAAACCATCCTCCTACTGAGTACTCTGAGCATGGGATATGTACAGCTGGTGTAAATCTAACATTGCCTGTGCTTGGAAGATATGACATGAGTCTCAGTCTGTCACTTGGAACAGCCTGAGCTGGAAGAGCACCAGGATGCTCCACTGGCACTGCCACAGGTTCACAGTTTACTGTAGGTAAAAGGCAGTGCACTCACAACAGAGCTCTTCACTGAACTATGAGCTAAGGCATAGATATTTTCCCTGGCATCCCATGGATTGTGATGCTTTACAGTGGGTATAAGATCAAGGAAATGGAGGGGTGTGCATCTCACAGCTTTAAATGGGTCATAAATTCACCTAAGCATAAAAGGCAGTGAGAGGATCACACCAACCTACAAAAAACAAGCATTATTTTTCCTAATTATTGTCACATTTGTTGTCTCTCACATAAGTCATAGACATTTCCTTACAGACTGCACAATGTATCTATGACTATACTACACTCACCTGTGTATCAAACACCTCCTACAGGAGTATCAAATATTACATTGGAATAACAAGACAGGACTGTATCTATGGATAAATTCATCAGTCTTTGCTAATATTCTGGCATTTATAAAACAAATAATGTGCGGTTTTTCCAAGTATTTATTGTTAGCTACTGGTGATTGTTTCTTTTCTGGAACATCAGAAGACAGAGATCAGAGCAAACTCAGAAATATTACTCCTAGTCTTGCCCTGCTAGACTGAAGAGTCTGTGTGTAATATCCTATACGTAAATGTGTGTGCATGCCTGGATACGTGTGTACCAGGAAATGCTTTAAAATCCTATTCTGGCATGTGATAGAGAGACATATGAAATAATTTCCATTTCTTCTGGAGAGTCTTGAGAAATATTTTTCACTGATTACCCTCAGGTTTGGGCAGAATACTTTCCAATTTGTTCTGCAAAATACCTTTTTACTTTTTACAAGCTTCTTGATGGCTGTGGACCCACAGATACATTGTCTAGACTGGTAAATTCCATGGCTGGGTGCAGCTGGCATAGAGGTGCTTTCATTCTTAAGGATCCCAAGCACATCATAAACTGTTCACAGAGCTCACACCCAGCCTATCATTTAAATGCAGCCACTGCTGCAGTGGAATTCAGCAGCTGCTTAATGGTTCATAGATCACTCTTGTTCCCAATTAGGCCAGTAGCAATCTTTCTGCTGCTTTCAATGAGAAGGTTCTTGTGTGCTAAGCCAGGCATGTGCTTAAGTACCTTGTTAAATCACAGTCTAAAGGCTTAAACTTTCTCATATAACATTCATACTGGCTTCACTGGATGCAAATCTGAGCCTTCAGGGAGGAAATAAGTAGGGAGATCAAATGGGTGAATTTTAGGTAGAAGGAAAATAGGGTGAAAGTGGAGTACACACAAATGGTACAGCAGATGATCCAGATGTTCCCTGTCTGCTCTAGCTGGGCACTTGAGACATCAAAAAGGGGCCAGTTTCACTCTTAGAGCAGTTTCTAGTCTCTCTTTTTCTAGAGAAAACTCTGAGAGTTTTCCTCTCTCACAGAGGGGAACACTTAGAGAGGCAAGTAGAGAATGACCATTAAACATGAGCTAATGAAAGCACTTTGAAAAAGCACATCTCTCTAAACTGATGTGAATGTCCATGTCCATTGCAGTAAGAAACATTTCCTGATTTTCTAGTGGGAAGTGTCCCTGCCCATGACAGGAGGGTGGAACAAGATGATTTTTAAGGTGCCTTCCAACCCAAACCATTCCATGATTCCATGATTCAATAGCCTAGTTCTCATGGTCTCCTGCAGTAGTAACTCTCAGTGTCTTCAGTACCAGGCATGAGCACAGGGAATAAGTCTCAGTTACTCAGTTAATAAGCAAGTTTTAGATATGTTTTCACCTCTACAGTCTTCCTCTGTTCGATCAACTGCACACTGTGCTTCCTTCTCACTTATTTGTTGACAGAGAGACAGAGAGAAGATACAATTGCAAAGCAGCCATTTATTTCAGCAATGGAGGCCATTGATAACTAACTGCCACAGGAAAACCCACTACTTCTAATTTCCTCTGTATTTTCCCCCTCCCCCTCAATGCCAATTTCTTTTCTTTTTTTTTTTTTTAATCATTTTTAGTAAATGAATTGAGAAGACAGACTGCAGAATCTCACTGATATAGCACTGAGTTCAATAGACATGATTTTAAAATATTGAGGATTTTTTTCTTCCTGTATGGCCACAGGAATTTTTGTAATCCCTTTCAAACAAAAAAGTAGAACTTCCTGTCACCTGTGAAAAAACAGCTGCTTTTCAAAGTAGTTTGATTACTCATCTTTCTCAAAACCTTTGCCACACGAATATCTTAAACCAATAATCGCAATTAATTGATGCGAAATTAAGATGTTAAGAATAAATTAATGATTCATACAAACTAATGGGAAATTTACTCATGCTCATCACCAACAGAATATGCCTCAAATTAAAGGCTATCTAGTTAGAGACTGGCATTCATTGTAGCTTTTACTGCATCTAGAAAAGAGCTTAAGCTGGTTGCATACCTTTATAAGCAGCTAAAAATATCAAAGTTTAATCAGGAAATATTGGAAATACTTGCAGATGTTTAATTTATAACCACATCACTGTGAAATTTTAAATGGAAAACAAAAAACAAAGAAATTGCCTTTGTCAGGAAGTTCACAATACTTTAAATGAGAGAACCATTTGAGTAATATGTTGAAGGGTTTAAGATAAATTATTTTGGTCTGGAAATTTTCTAAAGGATGTTTTAAGAAATTATGAACTACAGATACTGGAAAAGCTGGAACTTTTGCTACGACATGATTGAATTTTATTAAACTTGCCCTTCAGAGAAGGACTCAGTTGGAGAAAATACCTTGTATTGAGGTGTCTGCATCCAGCTAGGGATGAAATGTACTACAGCCACTGAAGATTTAGGATTTTATTTAATTTCTTCACATAGTTTCTTATTTAAGTATCAAGTCAGACTTCCAGGTACCACTGTGGGGTCCTGTGTCAACTCAAGGAGATCATGAACCCACTTGAGTGGGTCCAGAGGAGGACAATGAAGTTGATGAGAGACTAGAGCACCTTTGCGTTGAGCACAGGCTGAGAGAGATGGGGTCATTCAGACTAGAGAAGTGAAGGTTTCAGAGACCTTATAGTGGCCATCCAGTACTGGAAGGAGGCCTACAGGAAAAGTGGGAAGGGAATTTTTATCAGGGAATGTGGTAGTAGAACTAGGGGTAAGAGTTTTGAATTGAAATAGTATGGAGAGTAAAGTTAGATGAAACATTAGGAAGAAATTCTTTACTGTGAGAGTGGCAAGGCACCAGAACAGGTTACCCAGAGAAGTGGTGGATGCACGATCCCTGGAAGAGTTTATGGCCAGGTTGGATGGGGCTCTGAGCAACCTGGTCTAGTGCAAGGTGCCCTGCTCATGGTTGGAACTAGCTGTTCTGTAAGGTCCCTTCCAACACAAACCACTCTACAGCCCCATGACAGGTTTCCAGTGGCATCAAGGGGGCTGTGTTTTCAGCCACATTGCACTGTACTTAACTGCTTTGCAAAGTCTTCCTGCAAAATGTTTCCACAGAGCTGCTTTTACATTTTTCCCTGTAAAAGGGGGTATCTCTGGGGAATGGTGAAGAATTGCACTTATGAGGAGGACGGGGTGAGTCAGATCAGTCACAAAAGATTTCCAGCTGTTCAGTATGAGCTCCCTGAATATCACTGATCCTTGTGAATATCTTAGAATAGCATGCAAAGAATAAGTCAAGTCAATGTTGTTTTTTTTTAATTTAAGAAAGACTAACAGAAATAGCTAGGATATATTGTCTTTTTCTTGTGTGTATCAGTCCATTCCAGGCACTGATTACTTTGAAACATCATTTGTCACCACAAAGATAGGAACTTGCCAGAACTGCCCCATTGTTGTGGATATCTTTAGTCTTTCTCTCTTGCTCTATACCTGCCCAGCTACATCACAGGGTCAGAAAGAGCAGAAACAAAAAATTAAGAAATGTATTTACAAACTTGAGAAGATATTTTCCCTGTGCACTGCCAGCAAAAGTTTGAAATTATCCATAACTTTGGGGAGAAGGAGAAAACATCACGACCAAAGAACAAGACTCTCTCATGATTTCATGCTAATAATCTTGTTTGATTTTTATTCAAAATATACTTCTGAATCCTAAATTTTCGCATGCCTTTTAAAATTGAAAAAAGGTAATCTAAAAAGACAGGATGATATGTACATTAGTAGATACTTTACTCTGACCCAAGAAGTGTGGGTCACTTCACTGTTCTTTCCTGAAATAAACATTTTGCCCACACAGACACAGTCATTCATCATGAGATTTTTGAGGTGTCTGAACAAGGTGTGAGAAAAAACTCTTCCTGGATTATAGGCCAGTGATAGTAAATTTGGTAAAAACTCCTCACACTATTTATACTAAGATAAAGGCAAGGCATCATATTCAGCATAACTACCTCAACCAGTTTCATTTTATTCACATCTTGCTTTCTTCTTATAATATTTTCTGGTTTTCAGATATTTTAACATTTCAATTCTTTGCCTGTGAAGGTATGGAAAGACCAGAGGAGGGCAGGCAGAGTCTGGGAAGGAAAAAAGCAGAAGCTAGAAAGAGATGCTTAAAATATGTCAAAGAAATCAATAATCCAACTGAAAGAAGAGAGCTTTTGTAGCGAATCAGGGAATTCACCTTGGCTTTCAACACAGAAAGAACCCTGAAGCTGAATGCTGCCTCTTCTTACAGTTGTGTTCAATTAACAAACATGAGGCAAGGTGACAGCCAAGTTCTTCACTTCTTCACTTAATCTTCCTCCTCCTTGGATTCTTATTCTAGAAATATCTAAAAGTTGCCTCTGTGGATTGATTTCTCATTTTAAGGACACAAAGTTTCTGGTTATTTATTACACTGCTGTGGCAGATATGTCAAAGAATGAATCAGGCACAGACAGCCCTTCTTTCTCGTTTGACATATGACAAGACAAGTAATGGACAAAGAGATCTCTGGGGGGAAAGTAAGGTGGGAAGGATCACTGGGAAACTATGACCATAAATGCTTCCTGTCTTTGCAAAACTCCAAGGAAAAAAGGGAGAAGAAACCCTTCCCTCCTTGCTGGCATATTTTGAACTGCCCAGGACAAGTAGGGAGAATGCCTTTCTTCTGAGGAACAAAGAGATATTTCTCAGGGTGGGTTTCAGAGGTCACATGGTGAGAGGTGAGAAGAGACAACATCAGTTTATCAACCTCTGGACTTAGAGTTTGCTTAATTGAGATGTAAGGAAGGCAGTCACAGGTCTCTTGTGCTCTGGAGAGCAAAAGACAGGACATAGACTGCGGGAAGTTTGGAGGTTAAGTCACCAAGAATCTCTCTAGAGGTAGTGCCTCTTTCTGTCTAAAGGTGCCATAATCCTTCAAACTACAGCTAAACCCAGAGGTCCCACCTAGGGGTCATGACTTTCTTGTGCTAGAAGCTCCTCTGCTATTCAATACTGGGAGAAAATCTAAAAGTGACAATGGAAAAAAAATGTGACTCTTGGGACATAAGGCTGGTATCAATAGGGGAACAGTTTAGTCTTTTGATATCCAAAACCAGAATAGGTTACAGAAGGAGATTGAAAAGAAAACAAACTGGATTGAAAAGAAAACAAACTGTAGAGTTTCTTGTGTGATGAAAGCAAAAATACTTATGATTCTTCACTGTTGACAGGAATTAATGTGTAGAATTAGTTTCCAAAGTCTGGAAACAAACAAAAAGAAAATTCATAAACCAGAATGAATAGGAATACTCACATATTTACTATGTTTTGCTTGCTCCAGATGAATGTTAAGAACACACTCAAAAATAACATTTTACTCTAAAAGGCACACTTTTCATTCACATGTCTTCTGCACATAACTTTCTTTTTCTGGCTGAAGCCTCAGATAAAGTCTACAAGCAAGATCTGACAATTTTGTAGAACTAAGCTAATGTTAGTAGGTAAGTGAAGAATGTCTTGTGATAAGAAGCACAAAAATTCTAAAGAGAAGACTCAGAACCAGGGTTCACCCGTATCCTGCATAGTTGGAGACCAAATTTACTATTTTTGCATCTGTTCAGAATTTGGTCTTAAGTCAGGATAAAATAAACCTGAGGTGCTAATAGTTGATGAGATCACTGAGAAGACATCAAAACATTCATGTCTATGTAAGCTTCATCCCTGCAGGAAGGGGGATAATTATTACAACCCAAGTGAGTTTCATCTCCATTAGGTGTAGCCAGCTCGTGTGCCTGGTGTGCACAAATCATTTAGATCATTCTCTCTATGCAGGAAGAGGAAAAAATAAGCAGCTCCACAGGGGGGTTAATCCTTCTGTGGTACAAACCTGTCCCCTGTGGGGACAAGACACCCTCTCCACAGATGGGGAAACTGAGCTGGTACATGCATTATTTTTAACCCTACCAAAACAGGTGAAGGAAATCCCACCAATTGCTTTTCTTAATTAACTACAGTTGCATATTATTAGTCATCTTCCAGATACAACTGGAAAATACTGCCCATATACTGCCCAGTTTCTCGATCACCTGGCTTGTACAAAAGATCAGATGTTGTCTTTAAATCTGGATCATCCACTTTCCCATTAAGCCACCTGAATTACATCCTTTTAAAAGAAAGTATAAGCATTCAGCTAGAAGCACTTGAGTTTATTCCTTCAAAAATGAGAGATTAGCAGCATCAGACTAATAACTATGCACAAAACCAATCATCTGAAAGATGCCATGGCAGAAAACTGTGACAGGAGCTGGATTATACAGTCATAAAAACTTGAGAGATTTGTCAAGGGAATGTATAAACCCAGAGTTGTTCCTATTTCTGTTCAATTTAATTTCTTAAGTATGCCTGTTTTTCTTTCTAACATATG
The DNA here is from genome assembly GCA_013397555.1 of Urocynchramus pylzowi. Lineage (NCBI taxonomy): Eukaryota > Metazoa > Chordata > Aves > Passeriformes > Fringillidae > Urocynchramus > Urocynchramus pylzowi. The sequence continues at coordinate 1,085,662 of VZRH01003705.1, read as the reverse complement.
ATACTGTCTCATTAAAAAAATAGGGAAAGAAGCATTTTATTTTCTCTCCTTCTCCATATGCATATTAATAGAACAACACTCTAATACATGAGTCTCATTTTCTGCAGCTAGCTGTTGAATTTTTACATATATTGCTAATAGAGGTGGCAATGCCACCTAAATTTGAAATTTCCCAACACTCCTAATAAATTTTTATTTTCAGTGGTTTAAAATTCTGTCAAACTGTAAGCACTCAAGCTAAAATTTTCCAGACTTGTTATCTCTCTTAGACTGAATTTTTAAAGACACTGTCACTCAAAATACCTCACCCATTTCTCAGAAAGGCACTCAGGTAACAGTCAGTGACCACCCACTTCAGACAAACAAAAATAAAACAACTGTTTTTTGGAGTAACACTGAATATGTTATTTTGCATGGTAGAGACTCAAAATGTAACAGGTGGAAAGTGAAGTCTGGACTTCACTAAGGATACTTTGCATGCCATTTCTGTCTCTTAGTTAGAGCCTTTTAAATGGCCCCTGAGTTCATCCATGCTCAGACAAGAGCTGAGGCAGTTGGCAGCTGCATGCTTAGAAATTCCTTCCGCACTGGTTGTGCTTTCCTGCCTGCTGCCAGCTCTCAAGGCCAGGAAGTGTCTCTTTCTTTCTTTCTCACTCTTTGTGTGAACTCAGTGTTTCCTCTGCTGATGGTTAAGCCTAGGTTCTCTGAAGGAGGATACAGCCCAAAGTGTACCAGAGAAAATTCAGCTCAGCAAGAGTTTGGAAGTCAGGTGTGTCATCGTATAGAAGGACAGGTAGCACTTAGAGAAAATGGAACAGTTGTATCTGAAGCTTCACAGTTCCTAAACCCCCCAGCAAGCATTTTGTGCAGCTCCACTGCACAAAAATGTGCAGAAAATGTGCATTTTTGTATCTGCTAGTGCTGCTCAGCAGAAAGTATGAGAACATCACCCAGGAGTCACAAAACTAACTCAAGAGACACGAGGTCTCTGTAGTGGATGCAAAGGTTGCTGTGCCTGAAAGGTACCTGTGCATGCCACTCAGTTGCTATCTGATGGAATTTATGTTTTTTCTCCTTTTTCCTTTATTAAAACCTAGGAAATTAGCCTCTTTCTCCTTCATGCACAGACACCCTTTTGAAAGAACCCTGACATTTCAAAGTCATGCACTCAAAACTTAGAAAATAGCAAGTGAGAAATGCAGTGCAGTTAAGTGCATACTATAAAACAAGGGTTTAAATGTAAAATTTTAACTACCTTGCTTCAAAATAAACATGTTGCAAGGTATGTGCACATATACAGTGGACAAGTCAGACTCTTAACTAAGTCTCTCTTAAATTTCTTTTGAATGGTTTCAGGCTCTTCCTTTTCCATGTCCTGCTCAACACCAAAGTTTGGCTAAACTACTTTCTTCAATTTTGCAGACATGCTTACATTGAAAATCCTACCTTCTTGCAAAGGGGGTCCAAACTTTGGACAGATTTGCAAGAGAGGATAAGCATATTTTGCCACTGATTGGCTAAAAACATCCAACAGAATCTCACATAGCGCATAGCAGTGGAGATTTTTTGTTGTTGTATGGTACCAACTTCCCCCAGCACCAACACTATTGACTTTCTTGATTTTGATGGTCTTTCCCCCCATAGCTCAGCTGAGAAAATCCACACCAGTAAATACAGAATGTATTTTAGTCATTATTATTATGGTCTTAGTAAGGTTTCTAGTAACTGTTGTGTCATACTTTACTGGAGCCTTTGCTGAAGGCATAACAGTGCTTCAGCAATTATTTCCCTTCTAAGGACCAGGGGGTTTATCAGGGGGTTTGATTCTGACAAATAAACCATTTAAACTATGACACAAGTGATTGAGATGAATCAACTCAAAGAAGTAGGTGTGGGGGTTGGATCCTCTCCTACCTTGCAAAAAAAAAAATCCTTGGAAATTAGGTCTTGCTAGAAAATTGTCCTAGGGCAAGGCTGGGGCCCATGCAAGAAACAGCCTTTCTAAAGGAGGGGAAGAAAATGTGGAATCAGTGTTGGTTGGTACAGACTTGAAGACTTTGAAATAATTTATTTTCACAAAACCAATACTTTTTCAGACATTACATACCATAATACAATAAAACACATCACATCCTCTACTGAAGTTATTTCCCTATTTTTCGGAGAGTGGACACAGCAACCCAAAAAATTGCTATTTACATAAATAAAAGCCTTGAATAGTCCTTTCAGCATGTTGAAGGTGAACTGATCTAAGTCTGCACAATGAACTGTGCATAACACCTGTCTCCAGCCGAGAACATACTAAGAATTTGTGGTACTTCAAATTGAACAATGTTGAGATATTGAGTATAAATAAATACATTGTCTCTTGGACATGTTCTTCACTTGATGTCTGATTGGAAAACTCTGGCATGCAATTCACAAATAAGGAAATGCAAGGACTGTTTTTCTGTAGGAAATATTTTCATATGGTTTTCAAAATGAAATATGACAGTACTGTAGACAAGAGACTACTGCAACTTGTTTGCATATGTTGCCCTAAAGATTGATGCCACAGTTAGTAGATCAAGATCTCATAAGGAAACATAGGCTAAAAAAACCCCAGAAGGTCTATCTACTATAAGCAAAATGCACTTAATTCCCCAGGAGCGCAACAAAATGGCCAAAGCAAGACACAGATACAAGAAATTGTATGGGTATTTTTTCTTCTGGTTTACAACTCTAATTGGTTCCTCCAAATCTACACTTTTCTATGAGAATGCCACCTTCCCTTGGCAGATTTTCCAAATAAATTACATTATTCTGTTGTACCAGGATATATCCTACTGTTGCTTGCACACATTGCAGTTTGTTGCAGCATGCAAAACAATGCTGAAACATTTCTACCATTACCTTTATTGTTTTTCTCTGTACTTCTAAGTATTTGTTTATAGCATCTAATAGATCTGTAGAGATCAGTCCTAGATAAGATCAGTAATACTTGTATTGTGCTTTTAACAAATAAAACTGCTCAGTACTACATCATAACAGCATGTTTTTAACCACAGCCTTAAGCATCATTAGAACCAATGTAACTTTAGTTCATGTGTTTCCATTTTACTTTATGCAGATCAAGTGCCTCAGTATTTCAATACCAGAGATCCTTTCTGGTGCTGAAGTGTGTGTTTAACTCCTCTTACATTTTCTTCCTTTTCCAATGAGAGATTATTAATCATCAATTGATAGGAAAATTTTTCACCTTGAAAAATAATTAAATAGACGTGTGTGTCATCTGAAGCTGATTAGAAGTCAAGAGAAAAAAAAAATGCATTTAGGTTACCCAAAACTTTACAGTCTTCAGATGGTGTCTGCCTGGCACCTAGATCCACCCTCTCCAAGTGTATATCCTATTGCCTGCTACTAATAACTGGGACACACATTAAGGGAACAGTGAGTGTACCCACAAGTGATGCACAGCTAGCATTAGAGAAGTTCTTACTAGCTTGTGAGGTAGTTGGATTTTATTTTCTTTTTTTTTCTTTTTTTTTTTTTTTTTTGGAGTGTGTGTTTTGTTTTGCTTTGTTTTGTTTTATTCGGATGTTTCTTCTAAATAATTTCCTCTAACCTATTTCACAGGGAAGAATAATAATACCCTTTTCCTTGGCAAAGCAGAGCTACTTAGCACTTCATTAGTCACTGTGCTCTACACACAATCCAGCAGCAATGGGAGCACAACTCACTTCTTGAAATTAGGCTGTGGGATGTTAGAAAGTCTAAAAGTCACTCTGCACTGACTTTTTCATTGTGAGGGGAACATCTTTCTCGGTTTTATGCATTCTCACTTCTTTTCTCTCAAGAGAACTGAAGGCACAACCAAATGACATTAAAAGTATGGAAAGCACTAGATACTAACAAAATAAAGCAAAAATTGCCTTGGCTCTGGTTCTTATATAGATAAAGGATCTGAACCTGCAAATGTTTCAATGACTCCTAGCACTAGCTAAGATAAAAACCCAGAGAAGTGTCATTTGGGATGCAGGCAGAAAAAAATGGGGATTTTTGGAGTGGTAACAAAAATTTTTAATAGCCCAGCAACATAGAGGAATTTGTGTATAACTTTTCACAATAAGTGTTAAACATCCTGAGAAAACATTTCCAGCATGATCTTTTTTTTTTTTGCTTTCAACTGTCAGGTTTGCAGCCTGCCCACAGGACAACTGGGTTTCTCTGCCACACAAACATCTTCCTGCACCACCAACAAGGTGCTGATGTCCCTGTGCTAACACCATAATGTTAGTAACCATGTCCTTTTTTTTTTTACTGTTATCATTGTTTGTGGTCCTAATCATAAAACAGAAATTTAGGAGGGTTTCATCTGTTTAAACATGGATATTTGCAATTTAGGTATTAACATCTGACTAAACATACTTTGATCTGTGTCTTTGGTTTTCGGTACAAGTGTGAGACTTGCAAAATCATTTTGGTTTGACAAACATATAAATTCTGCAATTGCTTTCCTCAAAGATCCAAAAATTCTAATTCAAATGTATGCTTTGTAGCATACAAAGGGCAAATGGGACTAGTAGGAAAAAAACATGTCACAGGATACTGCCTGGAATATATTCTGACCTCACAACACTCACATTATCTCCCAATAACAGTAATGGAAATTTTGCTCACACATCAAGGCATAATATATAGCTAAGCCTTTGACTGCTTTGATATGTATTTATGAATGTAGTTATACATTTATTCCCTCAGCCAATTTAAACACCTGTGATTCAGAGTTTAAATTTATTCATTAATACCTTCAAATAGAGAAATCCAGTATGGACACAACATTCATTTAACGAAAAACAATCTGATTATATAGTGAAATATGTCAGGCATAAGGAAATAAATTAAGTTTAATATTTTTTTATCCCATTGGGATCAATTATTTGGGAAAAAAATTTGCATGCTAAAAATTTATGGTACAATTATAGATCATTTATATAAGAAAGGGTACATGTTGTTTTGCATAAACATTAATAGACATAGATATATAGAATATGGAAATTTATAACTGCATGCCTGCAGATGTGAAGAGTTTTGATTGAGACACATCATATAAACAAAAACTAGCAAAAGTGTGGACATATCTTTTAATTTATATAATTGAATATATTTAGACTAGCTTTCTTAATTGATTTAAATTCATGTTATGAATTATTGTGAAATTATTATGCTTGAGAATTGGAATGCTTCAGCTTAATAAACCAATTGAAAATTGAAGGCAGACTGTAGATCATGCACCCAAACACCTTCTCTTAAAACTGCAGGTAAAAATTGCTGCATTCGTATATACTAACTATTAATTTGCTTTATTTTGAGTATTAAAAGAATTGTACCTGAAGGCACCAATTTAGAAATAAATAACAATACAGCAGACACATATCCAAAACAAATCAGAAAGATTCAACATTCAGATGTAATGGACTTTTTTCAAATCTTACATCTGTAACTCTGTGTTTGGAATTTTTTTTAGATATGAAGATTTGCCATTTATCTTCTCTGCAGATACAACTTTAACACACAAAAGTTAAGCTTTCACTTACAAACCTGCTTTATTTTTTTAAAGAAAAAGAAGAATTCCTTTCCTGGTATGAACAACCAATCCAGATTCTAAAACCCCCTTGCTAGATAAAAAGGCAAGTACTAAGATGTGAATGCTTTGCTTCTCAATGGGAGTTTCTAGAAGGTCAAATTTCATCAAGCCTGGCTCTTTTATTACAGCGTTGATGATACATCCTCATGTTATGGGCATGCCAAAATGCTGAAACACTTTGAAACTGTTCAACATTGCTATCATAAAAAACCTCAAATGTGTGTTTTTAATGTCAGAAAATGATATAATCTCTTTTAGAGCTCTCTCATAACAAACTGACATAATTTGAATGTAGTAGTGATGTTCCTGAACTTTGGATGGTTTCTGTTGAAAGGGAATTTCCAGATTTGATAGCTCTGAAGCTGTTTATGCTGGCTCAACAGCCCTGCCTAGTTCACAGTCCTCCAAATTGCAACAAATCAAAAAAATTACTCAAGCATGACATTAGAACCTGTTGCAAAATATCAATCCCAACATCCCCAAACATGAAATGAGTTTATTAGATCACAAGTGTGCTTATTATAAGATCAGTCCAGTTCGACAAGATTTGTCTTAAATCTTTTTCAAGGCCTTGTTTCTTTTAATTCAATGTGAGTTTTATGCATATGTCCACTGTGGCTTTTCTTCCAGTTCAGTTCAGCTCTGTTTTTTCCTTTCTCATTCCAGTTTGTGTGAATAAAACCTCAGACTGCATCACTTTGTTTCATTTTCTTTCATAATGAAAGGAAAATTTTTACAGAAGTTAATTTTCAAATCAGACTGATTAACCTAAAAATTAAATGTGAAAGTTTTTTCATGAGAAGCTGGAGAAACTTGAAGAAAGAAAAAGCATTGAAAAAAAAATGCTTTGAAGAAAAAGTTTGGAAGGAACTGAAAAGAAATTGTTTCAGGGTGTTTTTTGCCCAGACAAAAAAATCTCATTCCTAAATAATTTTAAGTTAAAAGAGAGAAATGTATTTTTAAACCTGAAATATACAGCCTATGAGGGTTTTGTAGTTAAAATAGGCCAATTTTATAATGAAGAGTTTTACAATAAAAATCAGTTTTGTCTTAAAAGTGAGAAAGATTTTTTTTTATTTTTTATTTTTTATTTAGCTTTGGGGTTTTTTTTTCAGTTGAAAGTGATGAGTTCAGAAGCAATTTGCAAGTCCTGTAAATATCTGATTGGTATTCCTCCATAAATAAATGCACAACTGAAAAATTTCAGTCTGGTACATGGGTAGCTTTGAAACATGAACAGAGTAAATTAGCCAGTTTCAAAAAAAACCCTTAACTGTAATGTAATTGTTAATATAATCATGTATCTTACCTTCACTTCATAATGTAGAAGAGATTCAGATGTAATATTACAAAATGAGTAGAATCCAGTCATCCATTCCATTCTATTTCAACTAGAGAAAGGAGCTTCTCATCATCAGTGTTGAAACATAGATTTTTTTTGTTTCAATGACCTGTAGCAAAAATGATAGCTTCATTGTTACTCAATTTCTGTGAAGTGTAACTGACTGCAAAAAATCAAAGCACTAAAACATAGTGTTTAACAGAGGTGCTCTCTTGCTGTAGCCCCCACATAAAACCACAACTGCAGAATACACCACTGTCAAAATTGATTAAATACACTCTGAACATTTAACTCTGCTTTGGGTAAAATCAACCAGAAAAATATGGGTCTTTTCCTCTGCTCCTGAGGTGATCAAAATCAGATGAGAAAGCTCAGGTGGCCTCCAGGTCTCCCTGTGGAGATTAGACAATGACTGGGGTACTTGTGCAGGACAGCAGCAGAAAGTGGTCATCACTGGGAAACTTGGTTTAGGGCTCTTAGCAGACTAACATCTGCAAGATTAACTGTGTAATCTTTTAAGTGCCAAATACTACACTGACTGTCTCTACCCAAAGTAAACCCAAGTCAGAAGATATATGAAAAGATATCAGTCAAACACCACTAAAATAAAGTGTTCCCTGTGTGCACAAGCCTTTCCTTCCTTGTGCTTTTATAAGCAAGAGGATGGAACTACACACACCAGAAGAAAAGGATGCTAAACCACAAACACATAAGAGAATCAGAATGTCTAAGCTTTTTTCACTGCTTAATGGGAGGATTTCTATCAGTAAAGACCTGTACCATGAAGTATAGAACATAGGGTCTTTACTCAAAAAGCAAAGAGCATGCAGAGATTTTAACTTGAACTGCAAATAATAATAAATTTCTCAATGCATTTTTCCAGAAGGAAGAGATGCAATACAAATGGAAAATTTATTGGATTCCACTATGTTTTCATCAGCAGGATCTGGCAACTGCTCACTTCATACATGTCAGAACATTTTTTTCTTTTCTGGAGGGTTCTAAGCAATCTTAAAGACAGTAACTTCAGTTAGGAAGGCCAAATATTTCTTCTTCTTCAGACAGCCAGATCCTCCCCTGAAGGTAATGAATTTGGTTAAAAGTTTGTGGATTTCATCTAAACATTAATAAGAAAGAATAGTGAAGAATATGAGCCTTTCAAACCTAAATTCAAGCTGGGTCCCCAGACTGTTTAGCACTTCAAACCATATTGTCTGAGTGGACTTAGTACATTAGGTGACAGTATGAATAAATTTCCTTTCCTCTTAAAGCTTTAAATTATTTTTGTTCCCTCCATTTCTGTACTTTTAAATATCATTCACACTAATGTAATTACTTCAACAGCTGACATGCTCAAATAGCAAAGATTTTAATAGGTACTGTGTATAATTAGAAGAGGAATGAGTTTGACCTTGCTGACATAAAGAAAAATCCAGGAGAGCTATGGGTAGATACGTATAAGAAAATAGAGAGACAGGTTGAATATAATTCTTTAGTAGTGTAGTAGTTAAAAAATGGAGGTATGTGTTGCTGAATGACATGGCACAGGTCAAGATCAGCCAAATAACATGTAACTCTGAAAGAAACAGGCATCAAAATGTCAAGTCAAATTAGTCACTGGAATCAGTTTTGTATAGTGGCTAGCTGTGACAACCAAGCACTTAAAAATGTAAATAAAAAGAAAGCTTGCTCCTCTGTAGGTCTTAAGGGTGTTAAGGCCTAAACCACCTGTTTACCAAGCTTACAAAAGACAAATTACAGCTAATAAGCAAGTTTTAAATTAATTTATAAAGAATTAATCAGAGAAATAAGTTGCTTTTGTCCTAGAAACCACTTCCAGATTCAAGGAATTTGTATGCAAAGCCAATCTTCTCCATGACTCACTGCCATGCTTCATTTGTTCTGTTGTGAACTGTGAGGTCCTGGTTTGTATTCTCCCAAATGCACATGCAGAAGTGCAAACACGTTATTGCACAGGCCAAACGGGCAGTTACAAGCACAATCACTTGTTGGCACAAAATTGGTCACATTGAGCACAAAATGAATCACAGTTCCTGTGCTGTTACTTTGAAGCACTCATGAGCACACATATGGCATGCAGAAATTAATTATAAAAAACTTCTTTGAATATTTTTTTCCCTATAGATGTACAAAATCTACTAATAGAGTACATGATCCTTGTTCCCCACCAGTTTCCTGGATAGCTGCACAGGAAAGTTGAGATCATATTAAGAAATTCGTATGATTGCTGAATAAATCTCTTCTGCTAGACCAGGAGCTTTGCAATGGAGCTTGTCTGGCATGGTTATGGCAGAGAGTGGTTTCTGTGAGGACCTGGCCAAAGCTTCCCCTACATTTCACAGAGCCAGTGCTGAGCAGGTAGGGGCACAAAGGAGACTGTGACCCCATGGGAAGCCCATGCTGGAGCAGACTCCTTGGCCTGTGGTCCCACGGAAAGAGGAGCCCACGCTGGAGGAGGTTTGCTGGCAGAACCTGTGACCCTGTGGGAGACCCTGTCTGGAGCAGCTCATTAATAACTGTAGCCCATGGGAAGGAGACCCACTTTGGAGAAGTTAGTGATGAACTGTGGGATCACAGGAAGGATCCCATGCTGGAGTAGGTGTGAGGAGCCCTACCCTGAGGAGGAAGGAGCGGCAGAGAACACGTGTGATGAACTGGCCACAGCCCCCATAACCCATCCCCCTGCACCACTAGAGGGAGGAGGGAGAGAAAATCAGGGGTGAAGTTGAGCCCAGGAAGATGGGAGGGATGGGGGAAGGTGTTTTAAGATGTATTTTAATTTCTCATTATCCCACTCTGATTGGATTGGTAATAAATTTGCATCTCCTTTGCCCATGGTGGTAACTGATAAATGATCTCTCCCTGTTTGATCCATGAGCTTTTTTTTTATATTTTCTCTTCCCTGTCCAGCTTTGGTGGGCACCTGGTGTCCTGCCTGAGTCAACCCACCACAGTAATGCATCCAAAAGCTGAGGAAGAGTGAAGGTATTCATGATTCTGAGCTAGAAATAAATCTTTTAGTAAATGGCCTGCACTAAACATGGAAAGGGTAAAATCTCATTCTCCAACACAGAAGCTAGAAAATATACAACACAATATCAAACAGTTTACTTTCCAAGAAATTAATGTGAATATTATCTTGATTTGAGGATGCAGCAGCTCATGCTCATTGAGTTCCACTTGAAAAGCTGAAGTTTTCAATTAAAACTCAGTCAAAACTGAGTTTATCTGTGGTCTCTTTTCAGGCTACTGTCATGAAATAAACAACTGCATCCCAAAAGTAGATAACTAAATATTTCCAGAAATTATGTTTAAGGGTCTCAATTCTTTGTTACTCAAGCAATGTGCTAATAGGATCTTAAAATCTATTGCAATTTTTTATCACTCTTACAATGACAAGTGTGTACAAACATTAAAAGAAAAATCAAAATACATACACATTAAATAGGAAAGTAATTATAAAGAGAGAAAGGAAGCAGACCATTTTAGAGGTTCAAGCAACTTCATAGACAGAATGTTTTTTACTGGAAAAAGAGGGAGAAATAAAGAGCACTCTATCAAGTCTTCCTTACATTTCAATTTCTACTTGGCCAGGGCCATGAGCTGTATATATGACTGCATATGCAGCAAGCTACCTTCAGAGCTCTTCCCCTTCTTTCTCCCAAAAGATGTTGAAACACATACTGTCATCCATGACCTAGCAGAGCAGTGGTCTGAAAAAGAGAGAAATAATTAAAATTGGAGAAAGCAAATAATCTCATCCTGACTTCTCTGTATGAGACAACACACAACTGAAGTCTCAGTAATGCTGAAGGTTGTGGAGCCTCATAGAAAATCTTAATAGAAAAACCTCTGTCCCCAGGAAAGCTTATTTGAAGACTTTACAATCATATGCTCCCACAGAGAAGTGAATAATGTCATGAAAACCCAGATCCTTCTGTTTCTGATGCCACAAGATCATGCAAAGAATTGACTCTGTAATGGGCAGGAAGAGCCTATGTAAAAATGAGCATGTTTGGCAAAGTTGGTAAAGCTGCATATGCAGTTAAATCATACCAGCCACTCAAACACCATTTTTACCATAGCCACAGCAACATGTGGATTTGAGAAAAACCAGGAGCATGACATAATGTGCTCCAATATAGGGGCCCTTCCTTGTTGTCTTATTTTCCTTCTGATTCAAGCAATTAAAACCAGCATTGGTTTGACCCTGCTATGTTTGTTTTGAGGCAGCTGAAACTTCCACCTAAATTTGGTCTGCTTCTTCTGCCTTGTACACTGAGAAAGTCCATAATTGAAGCTCAACACCTTCTCTTCACCAGTCTTTGAAACTTTCATAAATTTAGTGCTGGATTTTTTGTAGGAGGCATGTTTTTCTTTTTGCCTAATAATCCCCTTAAGCCACAACCCCAGGAGCCTATTCATTGTCAGCACCATGCAGGACAATGGAAAAAAGAAGCCTTAGTTTTAACCAAATGCTGGTCCATGGAATCAAATGGGGAGTGAAGCCAACTGTGTGACCCCATGCAGGTTCCTATTGTTGACTCCAACCCTTTGCAAGTTGTCCAGACCTTTTTTTCAGTTCAACACACTAGCTAATAGAATAGGTGAAACCTAATCCAGTAATGCTCATGATCTGAGATAACCTGAGTATCAGTTGTGTGTCAGTTCTCTGACTATCCCTGTCTGTTTCATAAATTTCATAACTGTTATTTATTCTTGGAATTTATTTTGCTGTGAAGAAATGAGTTCCCTTCAGAACAAAGCCTGGGTGTGTCTGTGGGTCCAGACAGTTTTTGGGAGAGAACTGTGCTGGAATGGCATTGAACAAGTGTAGCTTTTTCTTCCCCATGCTGTCCTCCAAGTTGTCCCAGAAAACTCTGCATGTTCATTCCTGCTCTTATAAAGCACCCCAGGGCACAACATGCATGCCCTCAGCAGTATGCCATGAAAAGAGAACTCTAGTCCACTTCAGGAACCAGTTAAAACATTCCTCACAATTTGAATGGAAAAGCATCACTAAATATTGTGAGAACATTACAAAAATAATAGCAGATGCACTTAGCAGTGTTGAATTTAACTATTAATTCTGCAGCTTTCCATTATCTCATTAAAAGCTCATGTTTTGGCACTAATGGAGCCTATAAAATGAGGCACCTGAGCAGAGGTGGCCAGTGTCAGAGAACAGGATGAGAAAATCCTCACAGCTAACATGAATATACAGAAATACTGAACAAATTCCTAGACTGAAATGTATTTGAATACCTCTGAATTCCTTGAAAAACAACCAAAAGCACCTCATCAAACTCTGATCTCATATCATTTTCACTGTTGTGAAACTGTGTTGACTCTGCTGGCTTGATCTTCAAATGTATGCCAGTGTAAATAAGAGAAGATTCTGGCCCAGGGTTTTTGATCCTTGTGGCTTGGCAAAATTACTGGAGAGCTGCTGGAAATGAAGGCTTGGGGAGCACTATATCCAGGCTGTATCCTTCCTATTGTCAGGCTCTGCAAGGGACAGAAAAACCCTGAGAATTACAGGAGATATTACAAAAGCAGTAGACCTCCAAAAGACACATTTTCCCTGTATGTTTCCCCTACATCACCCTATCAATAGAAAGGGTTATACAGGAACATTCTTGTGGTGGGGATTTGCAAGAGAACTTCCTGGAACACCCCAACTAAACTACTGAAATATAAGTGACAGGACCATGCCAAAATTGCATATAGGTAAAATCATCTGACCTCATTGAAAGCACAGGCTTTTGTGGGGTGACAGAGGCATTCCCAGGGAGTCAATGAGCTGTGATGATCATAGGCAAAGGAGATGGATTTAACAAGCACAGCTTTGGAAAAAACACAAATCTTTGGGTTTTAGTCTGTGGGAAGCCTTTGGGTGGGATTGGATCTAGTCATTCTCTAAACCTGATTTTACCTGTGCCTCCTAATATTGTTGTGTTCTTTATTCTGGAGTAATAATTAGAAAAATACATATACACATAGCCATGTTTTAACAAGACACATGCATGCAATTTTAAAACTGTCAGAGAATGGCATCTTCATCTCCTAGAGAAAAGATACAGGATTTTGCTACAACTGCTACTCAACCACCTGGCCTTCAGAGAAGTCTTTCTAACTTTGAAATGTTTTGCTTTCACCCATCATAACAACCCTTATCATTGTCTCTACCAGAACAAGAAGTTATGTCTTTATCTGTAACCATAGCAGCAACAGGAGTAGGCAATTGAATTTTCTGGATGAAATGTATCCATCAGCAGGCATTGCTAAAAGCTAAAATATTGCTGTAAAGAAAAACTTGGGAAAGAAGAACAGATTTAGATTTTTATGGCTGTCATGAGAGGTGTCTCTTTGTCTTCCAAAACCACAAAAATGCAGCTAGAAGCAATGTGTGAATCTGGTTAACTTTTTACAACCTCAGTCACCTGAGTAGCACTTAAAAATAAAGTTGCTAGATATTTCACATCAAAAAGCATCAAGAGTGCTGTGTTCTTAAACTTTTTTATGGATTTCATTTCAGAATCATGTTTTATATTATTTTAAACTATCTTTCTGCTATTTAATTGCCTGTAAAACTTAATTTTACTAAAGATTAAAAATGGTTTTATTACCACAGTGAAGCTCTCCTAGTGACTGGTCAGAAGAATAGATGCATTCAGCTGAAACATTGCTAAAAGTAAGAAATCAAATAATAATGATCAGCTGGTCATTTTTTTTAATTATTTTTTTGTTTTCTAGGCAATGTTTTAAGTAGCCACATAAACTAAAATGTATATACATTCAATATCTTCTCATAGAAGACATAATATGTTCACTATTTTTTTGAAATTAATTTATTTAGCATTCTTACCAGCAGTCTATCAACTTCTTCAAGAAATGATTTGTGCAAGGCTTCCCTAAATAGGCAAAAAGGATATTATCACATCACTTTGGAAAAATGCTGTAGATAAGGGAGGTAACAAAAGATTAACCATTTCAATAACCATTAACAAGGATTATAACTTATTAGCCAATATGGCTCTTGTATTGCACTGATAGGCTTTTCTAGAGACACAGAAGGAACATTCCTCTCCAGTCACGCCACACTTACATCAGCAGATCTACCCGAGTAATCTTTTTTTCCACACCTTATATACTTAATATCTCCCACAGATACAGACATGCAGCCCTTTAGAATGCAGTTCCTCTATTTTATCACCATGATTTCTCAGAGCCTATTTCTCAGTGGCCACAACCACTGGCTGTGAGAGCCATTGCCTTGGTGCTGTCCATCAGTGCATACAGACACGATGTTTTTGTGAGCTGAGGGGGAATAGATAAACTGGGAAAGTAAGCAGCAACAACACTCACAGAGTAGGTGCATAAAAATAACAATTAGAGACCTATTCTGATTTGGCCCCCAGAACTTTCCACCAGATCTGGCCTACTGTGGATGGTGTACCCAAGTCAGAGGCACAGTTTTGTCCCTGCCATACATGCTATTAAAAATATATGCAGCTAGCTCAGTTAAGAGCATTCAGAGTATAAAGCTATTCATTCTGGAAAATTTTTTTTGACATTGTCATATCCAATATCCAGAAACCACTTCATAGTGGAACAGAACCGTCTTTTCCCAAAATGTCATTTTGTAGTTCTCAGAAGGAGGCAATTTTGGCTTTCCCCAGCCTTGTTTGCATTTACAACCTGTGGTCATGTTTCAAATTGAAAATATATGACACAGCTATATCATGGCTGAGAATACTTGTCTACATTATGTCCCATTCCTCAAAGTTCAAATATTATCTCACATCTAGTCTGACAATCTTTCCACCATAACAGAGGCATCATTATCTACACAGATCTTGCCATTACAACTAGTATAATATTGTTATTTACATATGTAAAGTCAAACCTCAGTGCTGAGGTTAAGGTTATCTCTTAGGCATTCACAAATGAGTAGGATTGCATGTAAATAACAACTGAATTCAGTCTCAAGAAACAGATACTCATCTCAGTCTGGAAAAAGTGCTGACAATCTTCTCCCAAAGTAACTGGGTTAAACTCGTGAAGGCAAAAGAATACAGAAAGTGGAGGGAAAAGGTAACACTAATCATCAGATGGTTGACATAGTGTACTTCTCTGGTCTTCTTCAAATCATGGTAGACTATACTAAAAACCCACATGTCCTTTTAACAAAAGGCTCATCAGACTAAGCAGGATGTTCTTTGGTTTCCTGTTACCTCTGCTACTGCTACCTTTGGAAAAGGAGCTGTCCAGCAACACCTTGGAATGTCTTTAAAAACAGGCCAAAAAAGAGACAAAAAGTAACCAGGGAAAGCTTTAAGCTACCTGCAGACATTATCAAGAGAAGACAAGTGAACATAAGATTCTTGTTTCTCTAGGTGAGGCATCTGTATCACGCTAAAGGGGAACTGAAGCAATCTGTCTCCTCAGACAGATAGACTGAAAAAGAGAAACTCAAAAAGCTCCTATGAGTAATTTTCTTCGCATTCACAACAGATACACAGGAAAATTTTAAGTGATATCCATTGTTGTTTGTTGTCTGAATGATGATGCAAGGTTAGTGACGCACTGTGGTGACAGTGACAGTGACATCTGTGGATACAGAACAACAATTATGTTGCCAGAGGATTCTAAGTTCTTTTTCATTGTCATAAAAAAAAAGAAATGGAAGACCAGGAACCCCGGTATATGTGTCTATTAAGGGACTTATTGACATCCATTAAAGTCAGGAGGGAGGAGATACATCTCACTGCAGTGCGGACTTCTATAGCAAAACTTCTGCCCATGAGCTTTCTTCATAATCAATAGAGGAAAGGCCTGTAAACTCAGAAAACTTTAAGGTGTAGCAGTCCTTAAGCTAGAGAAGGTAGAAGCTTTTGATCAGATCAATCACACTCTCAACTCTATTGTCTCTATTGGATTTGACTACAATAGGATAACTATCTCAGATACAAACTCATAGTGTTCATATCGAAAGATATACAAGGTAATTTCTGCCAGGGGATTTCATGTCATCTACAATGTGAGCTGTCAGAAACTTTGCTTGGGAAAAAGATAGCAAAAAAATACATAGGAATGAGTCAAAGCAAAAGAAATATTAAGATAAGAAGCAAATATCTTAATTGTTATCTGCTGTTGAATTTATTCTCTTATTTGGATTGTCTTCTATTTTACCATCCTTTCTTTGATAAGACTGTGTTCTAAGAGGTAAATCTCATGCCAGGGGAATATTTCTAAGACATGGGATGAAAGGCACAATGATCCAAGTCATAGATGAGACCAGTCTTCAAGATCTTAAAGGCTTCCAGAGCATGTTAACCCAGCTAAAACAGTATAGGCACTACTGAAAATAAACAGTAGTATAACCTCCTGCTGCTGGTTGATTTTTTAAAAAAAAAAAAATTCTTAGCATTGTCACTATAATCATTCCCTTCTCTTCATTTGATTAATCACAAAGGGCAATATTTTCATGCCTGGAACCAGGCCATCTTTTTAATGCATGTTTTTATGATATTTACACAGCAGTTTGAATTAGAGAAGATTGTCATTAGAGCTCCATTCCTGCATTCCATCAGATAAACAAAAAATTATCTGGGTTGATTAGGTTCACCTTGACAAAAGGGTCAATGTCTGAGGCTTCATCTGAGAAATTCATAACCATAGACTTCAAGGGGAATATTTGTTAGTAATTAACTTAAACTAGTTTCTGGAATAGGAATTTAAGGTCTTTGCTTTGGTATTGTTTATCAGATCAGGCATCTAAATTTCACTGACTTCTCAAAGAGGTGAGCATGCAGAATGCACAATGTTACTGCAGTGTTTTCTTTGGGATATGAACTGTGGGTTTGTGACTGCTACACAATCAGCTGTATGGATTCCTCAAACCACAGTCAGTCTGAAATAGTACTCACCTGCTATTACTGGCAAAAACCTAAACAGTCATGACATTAAGAACATATATCCATCCATATCTGAAGAAAATGGGATAATTCCCCTGAACCTTGTTACATTAATTTAACCAAATAGTAACAGAATTCCCTCATAGTTTACCAGATCTTAATATGTCAAGAGAATAAGTTAGGTGTTCCTCTTTCACTGGAGAAGCAGAAAGAAAATTCACATGCATAACCACTCATATACATATACACCCACTCTTACATACCTTTTTTTTCCCCCAGAAGATATTTTGTTTAGACTGAGACTGAGCATCTGAGCCATCATATGAGACCATCATCAGATATTTCCAAGTTCCTGTGAAGGTTCATATTATTTTCTGATTGTCTGCACTAGAAGGAAGATCTACTCTTGAAAGTGAAAGGAAACCAGGAAACAGTTTTAGGGATGCATTAGTCTTAAATTCCAAGCTGCTAAAAAAAAAAGCACGTTGGTTATAAAATTGCACAAGCCTGTATGTGTTCTGAGACCAAGAAACCTGACTTCCTTTCTGTGCTGATTTCTCAGCCCACAGGCTGTTTCCTTAGTGAAACCAGTTTATCACAGAACTCTGTTTAAGTGTCTCTCAGAAGAGGCTGTGGCACAGCTTTGCACTCTGATCCATCATGTTACTGTACCTTGGCAGCTGATGGCTTTCACCTCCTGGATTCAGCACCTTCCCAGACTGGGTTGTTAACAGTTGAGTTTCTGTGTGAAATTCTGACAATCATTTGCAAAAAGCAGAAAAAGTGAATATATTTATTTATTTTTATTTAAGCTGGAGGAGCCTAGCCAGATTTTAAGGCATTCTTATACCTGCCTTCATTGCTGGCCTGAAATTGATTAAGAAACTCAAGTGAAATTACCAAAATTGGAGGATCATTGGATCAGACAGGATTAGAAAGGTCTAGGACCCATTTGACTTTCATTATTTCCTAGTACCTTGACCCACATAGTGTGCCTAGAGGATGGTTTCAAAGCTTTGTAAAATATGGCTTCTTTATCATTCCTGGATTGTTCCAGCAACAAATATTAGCAGCTCACCATGATCTTTCCTCTTGGCAATATTCAGCTGAATGAATGTCTACTCTCAGCTCTACTGACATAAATCCAAGGTAATGCCACTAAACCAGAGGGGGGCATTTAGTTCTGCTCTTTCAACTCTATTGACTTTGGGGACTTGTATCAGTAACTCAGGGCATAGACCAAACACTCCTCCCTCTTTTCAGATTTACTCTAGGACTACTGAGTTCAAATTTGACCCATAGTCATGCTCCCTTCTAATGTGTGGGCTGCGGAAGGTGTTAAATCAAAAGTCAGTATAAAGAGCAATTTTGGATAAAACATAAAAAATTAAAAAATATAAAGTTCTGGGAACAAAAGCCAGAAGATGGCTTAATGTAGATGGCATCTAAATGAGTACATAAGCAAGGGACTTGCTCAAACATAATCCCTGCATGGGAAACAGTGGCCATAGCAATTTAAATATGCATAGGAGACACACAGAGAAATGTTGGGCAAAATAACATGTAAACAACATTTCTGAGGGGAAGATCAGTGTTGAACTATTAGTGTCTCTAATTTCAATGCCAGATTTCCCACAGATTTCAGGGCATGCAAGCCTTCTGTCCTATCCTCGATGATCACGGATTGTCACAAACCTAATTTTTTATTATGTCATCCAACATGATAGTGACAGTATCTGAAAGTTTTTAAAGTTCTTTTTTAAGGTTGCATAAGCAAATAGCAACCTGATGGAGTTTGGAGGAGTAATAGTTTTACCACCTCCAGGTAGATCTTTTCTGTCTCACAAGGGAAGAGTCACAAATCAGTTTCTGTATTAAAAGTGAGTGAATGCAAACACCACACAAGGATGAAATCTCAGTATTTTTCCCTTTGCTTTGCTCAGAGCTAGCCTCAGGAAGCTATCCACTCTGTTGTAAAGGTTTTTGTGAGAACCACAGAGGTCATCACATCAGAGGGAGAAACTCTTTTTGTGCGATGGGTTTTGTACTGCAGTTCATCTACCTGCATATTTGATCTGCTACTCTGTTTAATTTTCCTGGAATGGTCTTGCCAGGAATGTACTCACACTGTTCAGAAATTTATTTCTCCTGACTCATTTCCTTTCCACAGTGACATCTCTTGTCGGAAGTGTCAGCAGAAATAAAGCAGTTATCTTGGATCATCAGTGATTTGCATATCTCTGTTAATCGTTTAACCCAAAAATCTAGACAAAATATTCAAAATATTAATCAGCTTCAGTGGGATTTGCTGCTCTTTGTTGAACAAAGATGTTTCAATATCTTTGAAAATCAGGCCAATCTGGGGAACCGAACTACAGACATGAGAGCTCATGTTTGGGCTTCAGTTCTTCAAGTTCTGGCCTTCATTAATTTTAACAGAGAAAAAAAAAATCAGGAATAAAACAATAACAGTGCATTTTACCTAGGAACTATTGCAGTATCAGTTCAGTAATGAGAGACATTGTCAACAGGCCACTAAGCTGACCTAGTATAATTTCAGCTAAGTTGATCGGCATTTAATAGCTTTGATGATCATTTGCTGAAAGTTTGCCATGTTATCTGTGTGCCATGCTGCTCTGTGCCCAAGGTGCACAAGTGTTTTCAGGCTCACCTCTGGGAGGGAAAAAAAAGAAACTACAGATTTCCTGTGCAAAAAAATGCAATCTGTGCAAGGCTAAAGGCAGTAAATGCAATCTATGCTGCTCTGGTCCCAAGACAAAAGGACAAAGACTCAATATGCACTAGGGGAGGTTCAGGTTGGAGAGCAGGAGGAATTTCTTCATGGAAGGAGTTGTAAGGAATTGAAACGGGCTTCCCAGGGAGGTGGTGGAGTCACCACCCCTAGAGGTGTTCAAGGAACAACTTAGTGCCGTGGTCCAGTTGACAAACTGTGATTTTGTCACCAATCAAGCAGTGATTGGTCAAAGGTTGGCCTCAACGATCTTTTCCAATTGAAGTGATTCTGTGTTGTAATAGCAATACTGCCATCAATATCCTGGTCAAGAAGCCTTCATGAAATCCTTTCCTACCCAACATTTTTATTATTTTCACGCTCATAATATTTCTGTTTTCCGTTCCAAGCATAAGAAAATCCAGGGAGAAATAAAGTTGTGCAAAAACTCTTTGGGCTACTTTTTCCTATGCACATGAAAGTGGAACAAGTATGATATCATTGGAGCTGGGAGCTGGGTAAGAAAAGTGTAGACCCAGGGATGCTCCACACCATATATTCCCATCATGTAAGGATTCGATCAGTGTACTCTATATTTGTGTCTACATCACTCTCCACATGCACAGGCAGCTCATCTTACCTCTTGCAGTGTCCCTGGTAGCTGACATGTGTGATCTGAGGCTTCCCCAAAGGGACAGAGAGGATGGAGTGAAGCTGATCAGAGCTGTGCTCCCTGACTTTGTTTTATTCACAGCTAATGCATGATGCAGCTTTGTGGGACTCTCCTTGTTCTCTCTGTCTTTTCCCCCAGGGTCCTTTGGTCATGCCAATCATTTCAAGAGAGGCTAAAGGCAGATACATAAAGGCACAGTTAGGAAGGGGTAGTGTGCCCTCCAGCTACTTTGCCCAGACATATATTTTCCCCACACAGTTTTGCTCCTCTAGGCATGGTGGAATACACTTTGATTTCCCATCCCTTCTGAACTCATTATCATCTGAAGTCAGTGACATTGGCACAAATTAACACCTCATATCCATTTCTAATGAAGAGAAAATATACCAGGTGGACATTTAGAAAAATCAATTCCCATGATAAAGCCAAGGATATTAAAAAGAGAGAGAGAAAGAAACACAAAGATTACCGAGTGCAGCTCTCCTACAGCAGCAGACAGAGTGGCAGCCAGCCATTGTTCCAAAAGGCAGCATCAGCACCAAGAATCAGATGACTAAGCTCCTGATGAATGAAATATTTTTACTATGCTGAAAAAATTCTGGCACTGCAGGAGGACTCAGGATAAAGGATGCAATTTTGAAGAGCCTTTCTGAAGGACACCATCAGATAACCTTCTGGTACAAGAAATTCCAGTATCCTGAAGAGAAACAATGGTTCTGGGTTTCAACAGGGGTAAAAGGAGACAGGCTTAAATTAGGTGGACTTGATGAGAACACACATGAATAGTATTCTCTACTAAGTATCACCAATATTGCTGTGAGAGACAAGATGCAATGCTGGTCAGGGTTCAAGCTGGCTCTGAAAAGGCAAGAGAGCCTGGGTATCCCCAAGCCTTGCAGACAAAGAAATGTCTGCAGCATCCTAAATTGTTACTCCCTGCTCAGCTGCTCACTGTTACCCTTTAGTTGAAGGCTGAGGAGCCTCTGCAGAGCTGGAAGGCAGCAAGGTGTCTACAGCTCAGCTGCTGTCATTCGTGTCTGATAGCTCTGCACAAACCCCCTTCACCACAGAACTGGGGAGTGGTAAAATCTCAAAAGCAGGTTCAGCAGTGCTCATATCCTCACTTGTCTGGCCATCACAGCTGTCTTCTGATACCCCATCCAGAGGCAGAGTGGGTATCTGCCTTGCACTGATGTGTCATGGGTGTAGCCTGTTTGGGTACCCAAGGCACGTGTCATTGCTGGCAGTGGGACCCCATGCCCAGCAAAAAGAAGACAGGGACCAGAAGAAGGTTGTTCATAAGCCAATGTCATTCATAAGTCTCATAGTGTCAGCACCATTTGATTAAACTGGAATTACAGAAAGATACTTCAGCTCACCCTTACAAAAATGAAAGACAGAAACAAAAGGAAATTAGGTTTTCAATGCTCATATGTAGTCATACCTACACACATATATGTATGCAGAAAAATCATGGGTATATATATACTCTATTGTTAATAAAATGCTAGCAAAAAAATGTTTAATAGCACAAACTAAGCTTTAATATGTTCTGTGGTGGGTTTTTTTCGTTGTTTTTCTTTTACTTCTGAGTAAGTAGCTTCTGAGCTAGAACCCCTTCATTGAAATACATAAAATTTTCCCTTTAATCTTACATATTTCAATTTGTGAGCTAAAGAGTTTGCAATGTTACTGAAAAAAGACTGTTTTTTTTTAAAAAACTTGCTGTTTTGCATTCTCTGAGAAGAGTCAGAGATGTTTTGTAAAACAAACTTTCCCTTCAATACATTCTAGCATGTGGATGGGTTAGGTATCAACTTGGTTCTGGAGGAAACAACACATTTAGGGCTGAGGAACCCATATAATTCCAACACAGAGGCCTAATTCCATTCAAAAATCCAACTTAGTCACAACCTTGTCTCCAACCCAAGGTTTGTTCTTGTACCTGAAAACCAGGATATCTCCTCTACTGATTTAATGAATTTGTAGCATAATAGAATCCCAGAATGGTTTGGGTTGGAAGGGACCTTAAAGATCATCTAGTTCCAATCCCCCTGCCATGGGCAGGGACACCTTGCACTAGACCAGCCCTTGAACACTGCCAGGGATGGGGCATCCACAGCTTCTCTGGGGGGGTTATTCAGGGTCTCATAACTCTCACAATAAAGAATTTCTTCCTAACTTCTAATCTAAACAACCCTCTCTTTTAGTTTGAAGTAATTTTAAATTGTGTAAACAAATTTGGGATCAAATCTGGAGGTTTAAATTTGTGCTAATTTCCGACAAATTCTGTATTCCTTTTTATGAAAACTGGGTAAGTCCAAACAGTGTTGGGTTTCTTGCATTAAATCCCAAACCCAAAATCCAAAGCTTTGGTGGGCACAAAGCACCTACAAAGCCTTCATTAACAGTGCTGTGGAGCTTTGAAGCTCCGCTGTGCAACTATTAACTGATCTTGTTTAACAAACAGTGCTCCAGGCCCATGTGGTTTTTGTGGCTGAACAGGTGATGACTTTCTCTTTGCTGCCACCAGTCAAGGACTTTCCACTACCAGTACCCAAGCTCCATTTCTGGGATCAGAGGTCCAGGCTGTAGCAGGGGAAAAGGGAAAGGTTATCTCCAGTGATTTCTAGTTTAAAGAATGCTTTTTGCTTTCACACTTTGAAAAACACCGACTATCAGATGATCTCACAGCCAGGTTAACAGTGGGCTTTGTTTTATTCCATGGCTAGCACGATTGCTATGTTTTGTGTTTGTAGGAATAGAAACTGCCTAAATGGTAGTTGCCCCTCTGTATGTTCTAAATTCCTCTCCAAGTCTGTAGCCTGCTTATACTGATGGCACTGTTTTCACTGATTCACAGGCTTAAAACCAAATTCTTAGGTCCAGTTTTTCCTTGCAGATGAAAGCAATTGTATATATCAGGCTACTCTATAGTGATGAAGGGTAGTAAGTGTCTTTGCTTACTTTCAAAGGTGATGTTATAGGCAAGCTCAGGACGTGTGTCTTGGTGAGTGGACAGTGAGCTGTACGGAGAACTGGCAGGGTGGCAGAGCTCAGAGGGTTCTGGCCAGTGGTGCAGAGTCTAGTTGGAGGCCTTTAGCTGGAGGTGTCTCCAGGGCTCAGAACTGGGTCCAATCTCATTCATCAGTGGCTGGAGAAGGGACAAGTGGACTATCAGCAAATCTGCTTTGCTGGTGGTAGAAGAATGGGAGGAGTGGTCTGGAGTGAGAGCTGGGCAGACTGGAGAGCTGGGCAGAGAGGGACATAAGGAAGGTCAATAAAGACAAGTACAGGGTCCTGCACCTGGAAAAGAATAACCCCAGGCACCAGAGGCAGCTCTGTGGAGAAGGACCTGGGTGTCCTGGTTGACAACAAGCTGTCCATGAGCCACAGTGCCCTTGTGACACTCAATGGGATCCTGGGGTGTGTTAGGAGGAACATTGCCAGCAGGTCATGGAGGGGATCCTGCCCCTCATTGCTCAGCCCTGGTGAGCCCTCAGGTGCTGTGTCCAGTTCTGGACTCCTCAGTTCAAGAAAGACAAGACAAGGAACTACTGAAGAGGGTCCAGTGGAGGACTACAAAGACAATTAGAGGATTGCAGCACAATTAGTGGAGTGGAGCATCTCTCTTACCAAAAAGAAAGGCTGAGAGAACTGGGCCTGTTTAGCTGGTGGAGGGACAATCAGGGAGGGAACCTCATCCATGCATACAAATATCTTAGGGCTGGATGTCAGGAGGATAGGGCCAGACTCTCCTCAGTGATGCCCAGTGGCAGAAAAAGGAGTGATAGGTTCAATTGAAACACAGGGAACTCCATCTGACTATGAGGAAAAACCTTACTTATGAAGGTGACAGAGCACTGAACACACTGCCCAGAGAGGTTATGAAGTCTCCTTCTCTGGGGATATTCAAAACATACCTGAATGAGATCCTGCTTAGCTTGCTCAGGTGAGCCTGCTTAAGGAGGGGAGGTAGACAAGATGATCTCCAGAGATCCCTTCCAGCTCCAGCCATTCTGTATTTTAGAGACCAGCTCTAATGCACCAAACACATGTACATCCTTGGGTCATGAAATGTCTGGGTCATGAAACTCCATCTTATGGTGATGGTCTTTTGATGGCCAGATGGTAAGAGGTTTGTATTTGTGCACAAATAAAGTCAGGTGCCAGGATGTATTAAGCATGGCACTGGTACTGCAGGTACAATTAGTCTCAAGTATGTCTGAAGATGATTTTACAGAAAGGGCAACAGGAAGACAAACAGGATACAAGCTAGGAAAGGTTAAGATATCATTGGTCTGATCAGAAGCACTGGATTACTTAAAGCAAGTGTAGCACCTGGTTTAACCTAAAAGAATCCTAAAAGGAACACAAATAATGGCTAGGATACGTCACCACATTGAGAAACTGTTTGGAAAGAGAGATGTTTTCTGACTGCTCTGTAAATGGTCCCAAGACTTGCATAAAAGCACTAGCAAGCATGACTAAACAAACCCTTTACTGGCAAAGGCAAACAAGATAAGGATTTTCTGTTCTGCTGCCATTGAGTCTTCAAAGCAGTTGTAGTCTTGACAAACTAAGTTTTGCTTAACCTCCTATTACAGATAAAATAAATATACCTAGAAGGAGAATAGATAAAGTTACTATATTTTAACTATAGGAGGAAAAACAAAGTAAGAAAAAAAGTCCATCACATACAACTCAAAAGGGTTTGTATTTTGCAGAGTCTATGGTCTGGCATCTTCTTTCAGGGATCATAACTACTTCAAGGAAACAACGGATTTGTCTCAGAAAGGTAAGAGAGTGTAAGAAGAAAATGGGTAATACTTTATAGTGAATCCAGGCCTTTGGCATTCACATCAGTGAACTACCAAGTAATACACACCTCTGGAACCATGCCAGCCTGCATTGTAGCTTCTTATCTAGCTGAAATGGAGCACTGTCATTGTGTTGTTTCTAATTGAAAAAATACCTTTTCATACCTAGATGGCACCTCTTAAATTGATCAGGCAGCAAATGTAACAATGCACTGAATGGGTTGAAAAGGGATTTGGCAGATACATAAAAGGGAAGCCCAGTGTGGGTCATTAAAGATGATTATTGGGAGACAGATCCCAAGATGCTGACTGTCAGGGAAGGGTCACCTTGCCTAGTAACCAAATTCCTTACATCTTTTCCTAAAATATTCTCCAGTGGTCAACAAAAGAGTCACAACACTGGGCTAGCTAAAGTCAGTCTCATGTGCTTCAGCAGTTTTGCTGCTGCCTTATCTGCTCTTTCTCTTGCAGTTCATGAAGATAATTTTGAAATGCCATGTTTCAGTTCAGGGCCTGCCTCTCCTTCTGCTCCTGAAATATTTTCTGGTTTTGTTTCTGTTGGGATTGTTGTATGTTGCCTTACGGGGACTGGTTATAACATAGAACCACACATTTATACAGGACAAAAATGCCATCCAGCATCCAAACTGGCATCCAACATATGCCTCACAGTAAAGCAGAAGAGAGATGGTTTTGACATAGATATGAGGCCAATGAAAAGAAATTACTAAACTCACAATTTAGTTTATCTACAATTATACTTCATCCTAGGGAGGATGAAAAAAAGATCCTTATTTTAATATTAAAAAAACATGGAAATACCTGAGCTGGAACTTGCAATTTCTAGTTAGTATTTCAGCAGACCCATCTCCTAGATTACAGGGAAATTACAAAAGTGTTCCACCCTTCTGTTTTGCTGTCCTAAAACCAGGTTTGACCTCCACAGTGAAAATGTCTTCAATAGGAGACCAATCCACAGCACTTCATGACTGTGACTTTATCCCACAGGATCCCACAGGATCCATCTCAAGTAACCAACTCCTACAAAGGGTTTTTCAGGACCTCTAGGGGAAAAAAACTGCTTCTTTTTTTCTTATTAATCTGTGTAAAAAAAAAAAAAAAAAAGATAATCCACTACCACTTACATATTTACACTTTTACAGTTTCAGAGTAAGCCTTGTTTGTTTATGAGTTAGAAGTTAATAAATATCCTGCTTTTTTATGTACTCATAAACTTCCTCAGGACCTCTACATGGCAAAGCTGACAATCTGCCAGTTCAGGGTTGAACTGGGAAGAGAATTAAGCAAGTTGGAACTCTTTCTCAAAAATCCACTGCATCAGGGAGGTGCAAATAAATCATTGCAAGCTTATCTTTGCCATTAAATACAGAGGAAGTTTTTGATATTTTGATTTTTGATATTATCTTTTAATGGAGACAAGGTAGTCACAGAGGAACCAAATAGGTGCTTTTAGTTCAAGATGCACAGGGTTCAAGTTTTATCATAGTACCTGAATTTTTCCCAGCACCTCAATCCAAGGTCAAATATGGATGACTGATGAAACTCTTGTTTGATGCCTCAGTCTTGAATTTGGAGTAAAATTGTGTAGTTATGCAGCAAAAGTGCTTAGAATAAGGCAAAGAGTGTCTCAGCACCAGAGATGTCATGGCTCTGCTTCATGTTTCCAGATGTGAAATCCCTTCAGATGGGTCCAAAAGGAACAGGGAAATGGAAGAAAAAGAGAAATTTTCGTTATCTTCCTTCTCATTCTTCAGGGGAACAGCTCATCTTGGGATTTGCTAACAACCATTATTCTTCTGAAAGAATAAAAAAAAAAAAGTAAAACCTCCTCTCTCCTTCTGTGAGCCTGCTGCAGTTTTCTTTTCTCCCTCATGCCCAAAGAACATAGAAATATTAATCCTGAAAGTAACATAACATATCTTCCACTCTTTTTCCTACATACTTTTCCATTCTATTGTTCACTGTTTTGGGGCTTAAGATCAATACTAGTATCAGAATTTTCTTGAGTCTGTGACATATAAGTTTGAAAAATGTGATGCCATGCTGAATTTCACAAATATTTCAAGTGTCACTGACTTGGTTCCCTTCCCTACATGTTTTGGTTTTTTTTAGTGCTTTGTCAAGTGGCAACAGTGACTTGGGCACCTTGACTCAAATCTCATTTGCTCTACCTTTGTGTCATCATCTTCCATATATTTTCCTCATCATGGTGACCCAAAATTTTCTGTGATGTGGGAAAACTGACAGCAAGGAAGCACATGCTGAGAAATAATGCATAATCTGTTGGTCATACACCTCTGTCTCATTTAATGCTTATCTTTTATTTTTCTGAGTCACTTCTTGCATTTTTACATTTCCAATTCCCATTGCTATGTGGGTTTAGGTCCTTCATTTTTTCTCCCTGAATACTCTGCCATTCTTATTTCCCTTGTATTCTTCACTTGTCAATCCTTTCTGCAGAGGTCCTTGTGCAGAAGACTGATGCTCTTGTTTCAGTTAATTACCACACACTCATGCCCACTTGCCCACAGCGCTGCCTCTGATCCACAGCCAAAGCCTTTCTCCACAGCCTGTCTTCTGCATTACCTCCACTAATCTTTGTCCCTCCAAATTTTTCTTCATAGTTGCTATTCTGTTTCTTTCTCCTCATCTCAGAAAATTTCTGGAGGTAACTGAGTGATAGGAATGAGGTGCTTTCATTTCACCCTACCTATTTTTTAGTAAGATATGTAGGAGTTGTCCCTGCCTGAACAACTCCTATTCTTGTATCTGGATGAGCTGCTGTTCACTCTGCCTCTGAGGACCTCAGGCCAAGTTCATCCCTGAGATGCAGGGCTTTGCTTATGGAATCCCAAGCTCCAGATGTGGCTTAGGCAGCTGCTATAACCTACTTGCTGTAAGGAAGTTATTCCTGCTGGGGACTAGAAGCAGGTTAGCTAGACAGTGAATTTGCTGTTGATGTCAGAGCTCTGCTAGCTTTGAATAATTTCAGAGCTGTCCTCTGGTGAGGAGATTCTCCATGTGGGTCCTACAATCAATTGGCAGCTTTGGCTCCTAAAGAAGCAGCTCCAAGTGAGAATCTCCCCTTATAATTATCTATTCATGTTCATTTCCCAAATCTGAAATAATTAGGCTATGCTAATAAAAATGCTTTATGGTGCACATAAGGAAATACCATGTCCTACTTCACCTTCACTGAAGGTGTTTACCCCACTTCCTCACACCTCTCCTGCTTTGACCATTTTCCTTTGCATCTAGTCCTGAGATATAGGATCCACTGCTTATTTTTCAGCATCCTGATTTTCTGCCAGAATCTTTGTGTTTTAATTAATCCTACTGTGTCATGTTAAGTTTTTCTTCAGCTGCAGCTCATGAGCTATGAATCCTTTTTTTCCAAGTGCAGAGCTCATACTTTTTCTTGATTTACTGGCAGTAAAAATATTGTCTGATCAGATGTCTTAGCACAATGCTATTCTCATCTAAGAATGACATTTTTACCTTTCAAAGAAAAACAGAGCTTCACTTGAAGATAAAAAGGCAGAGAGCTGAAGAATGTAAACAGAGTTTAGATTCTCTTATCACAGTTAAAGAAGAAAAAAATACCCCAAACTATTTTAAACAGAGGCCCTATATAAGGAAGTCTGCAAAACCACTTCCCATTTCATAGGACAGGATATGCCAAAGAAATGATACAGCTTGGCACAAATAATGAAGATAATTTCAACTTTATTTAAATACTACAAGGACGTTTAAAGACATCTCAGGACATAAATCCCATTTTGATTACATTCTTCAGCTTTGCTTTAATGTTCATCTTTTTTTCTGAGTAGAAGGGGAAACTAGAAAGATAGTCAAAACTTGTGGTTTGTAAAAATTATGAGCATCCTGTAAGCAGGTCTGGAAATTAAAACCCTAAATTTCTTCCCCCTAGAAGCCTGAAGAAGGAAGCCAGCATGTAATCTTCTTCCCTTTGCTTTACTGGAATACTTCTATTGCTCGTGGCTGACCTGGAAGATGAGAGGTAATTTAAACTGTAATTGTCTCAAAAAGAGCCAAGGAAAGAAAACAAAACTATATTAAAACAAACAGTCTGCAGTCACTGGATCTATCCTCTGTCAGACTTATCACCCTGGGGACACTGACGGATGGGTCAGAATTCAAACATTGTAGGCAGGGATCACTGATGAGAGCAGCCTGTGTTGGCTGCTGAACAGACGGGCACCCTCCAGCCTTCACATATCCTCAGCTGATGGAAATCAGCACTTCTCTGCAGGAGTCAATAAAGAAATATCAATATTATACCGCCAGGAATCCAGCCGATATGATTTTCAATTTGGATTAAGCTCAGGATTCACAAGTGTTGAATCCAAGAACAAGGCATGAGTGGTCCCTCAGGATTTTGCCATTTGTTAAGTGCAACTAAAAACCACACAGGTGTCAAGTAAACCTGCACCTATGCAAAGCCTCATGTTCTGCATACATGCAAGGTTCACAAGAGACAAGAATTTGAGAGAGCTGTAAGAATTTAATTAGGAGTGCAAACCTATAGTCATCTTGCTCTTCAAGCACTTACACTAGACAGATGAATAATGATATTAAAAGCCAGTAGCTTGTGTCCCACAGGGAATTTTTTATTGTTGGGGAAAAAAGCCCCATCTGCTTTCCATTAGAGAATAGTTCTTCAATGTGCCGCAAAGTGTGCTTGGTTTAGTTCATCCTTCTATACTGGTTTCAATTCTAGTCCTACAATGAAACTCTTTAAAAATCATTGTATTAAGAGAATAAGGAGAAGCAGTAGTAGAAAACTAAAGGCAAAAGAATGTATATACAAATCACTGGTTCTGCATAAATCTTATGCTCCCAGTCCACACAGTGGGGAGAATGATTCCAGTCAAGGGGAAAACTCAATTAGGCCTACAGCATACCTGATATGCTTTGTTTAAATAAACCAAGCTGCCTCTTCATTTTTCTTCAATGCCAAAACACAAACTGAAGGTAAAGCAGAGAATCAATCTCCCATGTTCTAGAAGATGACCACAGAAGTTTTGCCAAGCTTTGCCAGCTTCTGAAAGTTAGAGTGGATGGCATCTATCTGGAGGGCCTTCAGACTTCATACAGAGTGCTGATCAATTCTAAATGTTAAGGGTTGGACATTTTAAAGTACTATCCCTTGTTAATATAAATGTGTATATAGATAGAATTTTTACTATAGATATATAGAAGATCGACATAATAAAACTCCCAAATATTCCAAAATATTTGAATATTCCATATTAATATATGGAATATTCAAATATTCCAGAATAATCCACAGAAATATTTGTAAGGCTCAGACACAAAGTGAGGCCTTCTCTCATTTATCCCTGTTCTATGGTGTCATTGGACATCAATATGGCCCAATGACTTCCTCCCACGTGTGCATTGAAACTCTGCAGGGCACGATGTGCACCATGGCTCATGCTGTGCAGGTTCTGGTGACATTTTCAAAAGTATCTAACTCATGAGTTGGAGTTGAGAATCCAGATTCTCTAGGTAAATCACCTGTCTACAGGTTGGAGATTCTTCAGACTGTGCCCAAGGGCACAGAGGAGGAAAACCTGCTTGAAAAATATCTTCTCCAACATTGTGTGTGAGCTTGGGCACAATCTGCTCCAAATTATCTGAAGAGAGAAAAGAATATTTGCCAGAGAAATATTTTCAGTACATAGTTATACAATAGCAACTATAAAGGTCATCATAGGGCATCATCTAGTGTTTGTTCCTGTGCCTTTCACTGTGCAAGCTTCAAAAAAATGTTGGTTTCATATAGGTAATAACTCTACCAATTAAAAAAAGAAAACTGAGAAGAGCCCTGTACACTGCCACCTCATAACTTGAGGGAACTGATGCAGAGATCTTATTGCAGTCCACTGATAGCATCTTTGCTCCTTATGAAGCCAGCCAGACAGTAGAAAGAACTGCCAAAAAAAGTCCTGTGTCTCCAGGCAAGGACACAAACCTAACTGGGACAATGGAGGCAGGCTGGAGTGTCTGAAAATTGAAAGGAACAGAGCAGTAATCAAAACAAGTTTGTTTTGTTCTCAGTCTGGGTGTGTCCTCATTTTGACTGAGGAAGTAACTTGCTTTAACATCCCAATCAGCTGAAAAACCTCAGCTTTACCATATGTGAAGTTCAGTTTTTCACATCCCGTTGCTCTTCTCTCGCTCTCTGAGCATTTTCATAATTGACCAGCAGTGTCACTTCAGTGCTGCTCAGACTGGTTCATTTGAGGACCAAGGCCACCTTCCTTGTGAAGCAACTGGTACAAAAAAGCTGTTTCTGCACGTGTGCCAAATGTGCCTGCACATGTTGCCTTCCCATTACTCCTCAAACACCAAATGTGGACAAACTTGAAGTACATGCTCTCTGGGAATTTTGATGGACAATAAAACCTTGTAAAGCAAGCCAGGAAAAAGTATTATTACAGTGGATAAGAAAATAAAAGGCTACAGAGTCCTCTGTCCTTGTTCCCAGAGCTTTTATATCCAGTCCAAGCACCACTTCACAGGGGGCACACCAGCACTCCCACAGATGCTGTGCTGACCTTTCTTCAAATACTTCTCAACTCATAGGCATCGACCCTTCTGCTTTGAATCTGTCAAAGCTCCAGACACACAAATCTTGATGGTTGCCCATGATGGTGATGATTCACAAGAGTCTGTCTGGAATGTTAGGAAGGCTGGAGTACAGTGGTTTTTTTCCCCAGTTATTTCTTCTCAAGGATTTTTGGAAACAATATCAGCAGGTAAAAGAAAGAGAGAAAATACCATCATGTAGTGCTGGTGTGAAGCTTTGCTGTGTCAGTCTCAACTCAAGAACAGGAGAGGCACACTGGAGGAAGTTGTTACTTGCTTGACAATGTAAAGAAAAGATGAGAAGTCACCTATGTGGAATTGATAGAGCCAACTCTTGAAAAATGAATTGGCCATGTGGGACCCTGTAGAGCCCAGCCATTTAATCTGTTGAAAATTTGAATCAAACTGTCCAAGGGAAACTTCTAGGCACTGTTTGATTGTGGGACCCTTGAGAGTTTTTTTGACCAGTAAAAAAATATCTTTGTTTTCTTGGGGCAATTGAATGTGTATGGAGAATGTATCCAGCAGTTGTAGTTTTCATCTTCTACAGTGTCTCCTCAGCTTTCAGCTCTCGACTGCTGCTATAAGGGAGGTGGTATATTATGAAGTTGTACCTAGAGCTGTTAAACTTTTATTTCCCTCTATTTTCCTAGAAGGAAAATCACTCACTGTACTGGTATGTGGTGCCTTTGGATATCCATTTCTGAACAGGGGATACAGAAAGGGCTACTGCTGAAAGCAGGAATGCATCATGCAACAGCTGTATGTGCAGAACCAAGGGCAGTACCCAACCCAGAAGCCCAACACATCTGAACTACCTGACATACAGACACCTGAGGCTTTGCTCACTTCTAGATGCTTTTTTAGGCAGCAACCAAGGCACTGCAGGTGGCAGAAATAATAGCAGTAACAGGTTAATCAGAGCTAGCTGGTTAAAAATAAAACCACCTATTTTGCACAGGTGTTCCATCTTAAAACAGGATGTGGGGTAAGCTGCAAATATCATCAGAAAAGGCTGATTTTTTGGGTGGAGCTAAGAATATTGACACTTAGTGACTTGTCTATTAAATCTGTGTGGTTTCCTGAAGACTGCTTTTCTGTGACTTCTGAGAAGAGTGTACAGGTCATAGGATAGTTTTGTTTATGAACATAGGATTGTCCTCTGTTTAAACTGCACAGATAATGATCAAGGGCTAAACCACATCAAGGCAGAGTCCTTCTCCGACTGCTGTTTCCAGAACTGAGTAGCTTATTTTTCTTGACAGTGGTGCTGATCTGAAGGTTGGATATATTTCCAAGTCCAGACACCTTTTCTCTCTCAGTTAGGGTTTCAAAACTTCAGTTTCCTATTTTTTCACTGTGAATTGTGTATTAAACATAATCTTCCTCATCCTCCCCACAATTCAGGCACTGCATAATCTCTTACAAGATTGTAGTAGTAATGTAAATGAAAATCCATTATGATCTTTCTATTCACAGGATCATCCACTGCTTACCAGGAAGGAGCAGTCTCTCAATGACAAAGTTTATTATTTTAGTTTACTAGTGGTTGTGGTTTAAAATTATTTGACTGTTGTGCAGAAATCACTGCCATAAAAACACAAGCCACTGAGCTTTTGATACTCTACAGCAGGGAATGAAGCCAAACATATCAGCCTTGAGCTGTGTACTTTTCTGCCCTTAATCTGAGCTCAGCAGAGCAATGACATCCCTTCTAGAACATCTGAGCCATTGTGTCTCTGACCTGAAAGGAATACTTAATAGCAACCTTTATAGTGCTTTTATTGAGAACAGAGAGACAAGTGGCTAAAAGGGCTTTGAAAATTCATCCTTTGGCCCTTCATGCCACCCACCTACTTTTATATATTGTCTAGAAGATATAATAAACATAACTGATACCTGAAACATTTATCAGATGGTATCATGTGATATTTTTCTCATTCATGTTGGCTAATCATCTCCATTTCTTCCCGTGCACAGATATAGGAAATACCTGCTAAAGATTGTATTGTTGTTTCTTATCTTGCCCATGTTTAACTCTAATCCCTAGAGTGAATAGGAAACATAGCAAAATATGTATTTTTGGTAGCTGGGAATTTCTGGGATTCTGAGGTCTCAATATTTTGTAGTTTTGAAGAACTGGATAACAATGTTGATTGCATAAGAAGCAACTTTCTGCCCACAGAAAGGGTGTGGTGCTCAGCAGCTTCTGGGCCATCGATGCAGAAAAAATGCATGTCTCATTTTTGATCATCACAGCCCTGTAATACTATTCACACACAAAACCAGGAGTTTGTAAACTACTTTACAAACAACCTGGTGTTTGTTACAGCCAAGTGGATCCCAGAGAACTGTTTCTTTTGTTGTTTGGCCTCAAGGTAAATAGTATTGCTAATGGCAATGCTATGAAAATTCAATACATTGACAGAACAATTTTCCCTGTGAAGTACTTTATGACCTAGAAATTTGGCTGTGGAGAGTCTGATATGTCATTATCCACGTTTCTACAAGGAGTGTGGGATGTGGCTGGTCTAAAGGGAAAAGTTGCTATTGACAGCTAATAAGGAGACTTCAGAGCAGCAAGTTTCACAAGTTGCCCAGAGACTTTTTCAGACAGCAGAAATGCCAGACTTTTCTTGCAAACAGTGCTGAGGTACTATTAATGATCATAGCTGTGAAGGCCTCAGGCTCCTGTTTCACAGAAGGCATGACACCTTCAAACCAGCCCCTCTCTGAGTCCAGATGAGGCCCTGGGTCTCAGGAAGGATGAGATGTGCTTTACTACTGACATTGCTCCTAGCGACACTTGCACACCCTCCACTCCCTGCTGTCACCCAGAAGTGACCTCTGTCTTCTGAGTTCAAATGCAGTGCAGTGTCTCAAAGCAGGACTCCAATTCAGGGAAGGGAGTGTGAGATTTTATGAAAATTTGCATGAGAAGCAGTTAAAGGCTGCTCACAGAAATTGTCTTGAAATGTTGTCAGGAGTGTTGTCTACCTCAACTTCAGCCATGTTTTTGACACTGTCTCCTATAAAATCCTTGTAGATAAGCTCAGGAAATGTGGGTTAGATGAATGGACAGTGAGGTGGATGAAGACCTGGCTGACTGGCAGAGCTCAGAGGGTCGTGATCAGAAGAGTAGAATTCATCTGGTGGCCAGTGGTGTTCCCCAGGGACCTGGGTCCTGCACCCAGAGAGGAATAACCCCAGGTGTCAGTGCAGGCTGGGGGCTGACTCACTGGAGAGCAGCTCTGCAAAGAAGGACGTGGGAGCCTTGGTGGGTGACATGTTAGCTGCCAGCCAGCACTGTGCCCTTGCAGCCAGGAGGGCCAATGGTGCCCTGGGGTGCATCAGGAAGAGAGTGACCAGCAGGTCAAGGCAGGAGATCCTGCCCCTCTACTCAGCCCTAGTGAGGCCACATCTGGAATGCTGTGTCCAGCTGTGGGCCCCTCAATACAAGAAAGACAAGGAGCTACTGNCTGTGCCCTTGCAGCCAGGAGGGCCAATGGTGCCCTGGGGTGCATCAGGAAGAGAGTGACCAGCAGGTCAAGGCAGGAGATCCTGCCCCTCTACTCAGCCCTAGTGAGGCCACATCTGGAATGCTGTGTCCAGCTGTGGGCCCCTCAATACAAGAAAGACAAGGAGCTACTGGAGAGGGTTCAGTGGAGGCCACAGAGATGATTAAGGAAATGGAACTTCTTTCTTACAAGGAGAGGCTGCAGGAGCTGGGACTGTTTAGTCTGAAGACTGAGAGGGGATCTCATTAATGCATATAAATATCTCATTAATGCATATAAATATCTCAAAGGCAGGTGACAAGAGGGTGGTGGCACCTTTTTTAGTGGTACCCACAGACAGGATGAGGAGAAATAGCCATAACTAAAACACAATAAGATCCATTCCAATATGAGAAAAAGCTTCTTTATGTTGAGGGAACATAACAGAGTCCTGGAACAGCTTGCTCACAGAGGTCATGGAGTCTCGCTCTCTGGATACACTCAAATTCCATCTGGATGCATTCCTGTGTAACCTGCTCTAGGTGACCCTGCCTGGGCAGAGGGGTTGCACTGGATGATCCCCAGAGATCCCTTCCAACCCTATCAACTCTGTGATTCTGTAAAAACAATTCAGATCTCTGTGACTGGACTGAGACATAAACAAGGAGAGGCTCTTCATATTGTAGACTTTTCTTGATTTTTATTGGCTATAAATCATTAGGTTTTGAATGGCAATGCCTCTCAACACTTGACTATTTACACAGCTCTTATATCAACAAATATTTTCCCCAAAGTGTTGCAGTAATTAACATATAAATAAACCATGTCTTTTCAAAGCTGGTGACATATGTTAACAAGTGTTTGCCAACACAAAGCTTAGCATGGCAAATACAGAGAGATTCTATTTCTTCATCTTTTCAGGCAGACTGTTACTAAAACAGGTCATTAGCAAGTTGTAGAACCTCCAGTTGTGATCCATATGGCAGGAACAGCTATCAGCCACACCCATTCCAGCAGCCTAACCAGTGGATGGGCAAGGATTTTCAGGAATGCAGGTTACAAGGTACAAGAAAGCTATACAGAGATGCAGCCACAGCTGATGTAATTTGCCATAGCTAAAATCATAGAATCACATAACCAGAGGCTGGGAAAGACCCTAAATGTCATCAATTCAGACCATTAAACCAGCACTAAACCACATCCCCAAGTGCCACATCTACACATCTTTTAAACACCTGCAGGGATGGTGTCTCCACCACATCCCTGGGCAGCCCGTTCCAATTCCTGAAAACCCTTTCCATGAAGAAATTTTCCCTGATATAAACCTCCCCTGGTGCAACTTGAGGCCATGTCCTTTTGTCCTATCACTCACTCCTTGGGGAAAGAGACAAACACCCACCTGGCTATCTCCTGGCTATCTCCTTCAGGTAGCTGTAGAAAGCAATAAGGTCTCCCCTGAGCCTTTTTTTTCAGACTCTGTTCTTGATGTTGATTCTTACTTCTATCCATATTTGTTGCAGAGGATTTTGTCCTCACTATTAACATTGTAAATCTGAAGATTTACATCTGTGTCACGATGGATTAATGCAGATCATGTCACTGAACTGAGAGCTAGAGGTGTCCTATCTGTCAAACCTAAATCATTCTTGTGAAGAACTGCTCCATTGTATAAAATATTGCAGACTTCATTCCTTTGCATGGGAAAATATTTGACAAAATAAGCTAAGATAGTAGAGTAGCAGCTTACACTAGATGGATGGATTTCTGCTGTCCCTATTTGTGGTAGCAAATAAGGGTAATGAGCTTGATTACCAGATCTTCTGATGGAGCTATGGACAAAACCAGAGTAACTAAATAATTAATTAGGTTTTGGTGGATGAAATTATCATCAGTAAATACTTGCAGATATTCCTTCTCAGTGGTCCAGTCCACAGCAACTTGAAAACCTCTGGAGTAGCAATTACAAAGAAGCCTCCCTGAAATAAAAGTCCTTCATTTTTGGTCTGTCCACCTGACAGAAACCCATTTCAGGTTAGTGGAAAGGTTTAGGAGATTTGACAAAAGCAGATAGTGGTCTGGAGAACATGGCTGCAGAAGGACTGTACTCTGAATATTTTTCTCAGTATCCTTCTCAAGCTGACGAGTATTTTTCATCCACCAGTGGTTCCCCTGCCTCTCCCCATATCACAAACTCCCAACAGTGAAATCCTTAACTTTTATATATTAAAAACAAACAAACAAACAATCAAACAAAAATAGTCTTAATTCAGATACAAGCTATAGCTAATTTATTTACCTCATTCTAAACAGAATGGCAACCAGACTACCTGGTGTGCTCTGCATCTAAGTTAGCTCGAAACAAGCCAAGTCTGATATCAGAGCATAAGAAAGCTGGGCTGGGTCCTCTCATACTGACCATATCCCATCAGGCATCTAAAATCCTTAAATTCCAAAGATCTCACATGGGAATGAGAATTTTTGGGCCTATCTACAGCCTTTCATCTCCTGTGCCTGATTGACTGTGTTCTGTGTCTTGACAGAACTCACTATCCTGATCTGCCACGGTCACTTGCAGAAGCAATAGCTGAATGTACTTGGTTATCTGACACTGAAAAAATAATAAGGAACCTAAAGTACATTGTAGATAGAATTATGGTGCTGACACCATAAAACCCTGGGTGATCACTTCTTTGCCTGAGGCATCATGGAAACTTATGTTTTTGTCAGTAGAATCCTTAAAATACCCTCAGATTAATCTGTCTTGCTCTGGCTGGGTGCTCTATTGCAAGTTTTGCATGTATTCAGGAACTGAGAGCTAAAGGGGTCACTGATGAGGCAGGGCTGCTCAGACATATTGAGAACCTGGTATTGAGACCAAAACACAAGCTTTGAATTTAGAACTACTTGTTAAAAAAAAAATCCCAAAAACAAGTAGCCTTCCCCTCCCTGCCCTGAAAACAAACAAAACTAGAAATAATAGTAAAAAGTATAGCTTAGGCTCTAGCACTTAAGAAACCCTTTAAGGAAAGGGGTATAATTCAGATCTGTTGATGAATTGTGTCTAATATCTCTTCCTACACAGCACTTGAGATGTTTTAGCAACACATACCAGAATGCACCATTTTTGTCCTACAAAGAGCACTCAGCTCTAAATCACAGGGATATCCTCTGTCATTCTCTCTTTGCTTCTGGCCCTTTGAATCTTGCCCTTTTTTTCTGCACACCATTACTTTCACAAGGATGGTGAGTGGGAATATCCTGGTGCTCTGGACCTAACCCTAAAAATGTCAGGCTGAAGTGAGCTGAATGCAAATCTCCCTGTGTGTGAGCACTGAACAATGTAGAAGACAGCCATGACCTCTTCTTCTCTCCCCAGCTGCTTTTCAAAAGGGGAAAGTGATTCATTTCCTTGGTACTCAGCCTGATCACTTAATACTACACGTTTAGGAAACAGCTTTGGACTGTGAATCACAAAATATTAGAGATGGAAAGTCTGAGCTGCAGAGGTAACATTTCAGACTCTCCTCTCAAACGTGTCCTATAGGAACAATTTGTTTAGGTGTCCTCCTGCCCTGTGCTGGGATTTCTGGCTTTGCAAACACAAATATCCCAGAGTGCTGCACACAGGATACACACTGGGACCATCTGAGGACCTTCTGGTCATTTTAAAAGTGAAACTTTAATGTGAGTATGAGGCACTGCAGAGGATATACATCCGTTTAGGGTTTTGGAAAAATGAACTCAGAGGAGCATTGTGGCACAGCCAACTGTGAGGAAAAATAAGTGTTACTGACTGACAGACTTGTCAGGCAGCCAGGTATAATAAGGTTCTAGCTCCTTGTGGAAATAATGGCTTGTGAATGTTTATTTACTTTCCATTACTTTCAATTTTGATATTCTAGGGAATGTTTTGGATGACAAAATGCTTTAGAGTACACTCTTCCCTGAATAATGGAATGGATTCAATTGACAGAACAAATAAACTTGAATACTGAGAGCAAAAGAAAACATAAATAGGCAAGACAGAAAAGTGGTGGGAGGCAGAACAGAGAGACAAGGGAGGGAAATTGCATGCCAAGGTCACAGAGCAAGACAGTAGCTAAGACAGAAATAGAATTCAAAAGACTGGCTTGCTTAGGTATTTTTTTAAGGCTTAACAAGTTATATCCTGTTTATTAAGCTTAAACAGATTTTTTTTTTATTTGTTCAGCTGACTGCAATAGCAATTGTAAATATGAGTCAGGTTTCTTTTCAGATCCTGAATGTTTCTCTGTGCCAGCTTATTCTAAATTATCAGTTTATTCTAAATATTCCCACTTATAGTGGGAGCTATGTTTTCAAAATCAGAAAGCCAGTAAGATGTCCCATTCTGCTGCCTGTGAGCCATCAAGAGCCCTGGTTGCATGTAGAGATCCACTGGCTCCATAGTCTGTAGCATATAGCTTGCTTTGGGTGATGGGGCTGTTGTATCTTCCCAAACTAATTGACCAAAACCTGTGAAAGTTTGGGCTGAGAGCTGGAGCAACTCCATTCCAACTCCCTTGCAAAGCCTCAGACTGAGCCAGGGCTCCAGGACCATTCTGAAGGGCCCAAGTCTGGGATGCTGCAAGGCAGGAATGCTGGAGTCAAATGAGAAAGTAAAATGCAAAATATCAATTAGCTCAAATAGTTTATTTTAAATTTTACTTTGATTTCAGATGGTCTGAGTTACACTGTGATCCATCAGCCAGGTATCTCTCTCACCTGAGAAGGGAACCAGAGAAAAGGAGGAGGTTGCATCTGTGCATACATCTGATGAAGAGGAAGATGGAGTTCCTAAAGCCTGTTTCTTCAGAGAACAGGATTAAATCTGACTTTGAGAAGGTTGTATCTTACTCATTTAAGAAAATTTACCCTGTGAAAAAATAAATAGATGAAAACATCATCAATCTTCACTGAAGCTTTTAAAAATGCTTTTTAGGTATTATGGATGGAGTGAGACCAAAACTTATCCTGTTAATTTCTTCCGCTATAAAATATGAACATATGTGACTCAGTTTACCATGCTCACCAGTGCTATTTTTGATTCTTCTTGTAGTAGCTGGTTTGGTTTCATTCTTTGCCTGATAGTACCTGCTGGTTTCACCGGTTCAGCTTTGACTGTAGTGCTTTGGGTTTTGTTTTTCTTTTTAAATATCTTCAACTGAAAAAAGTAAATACAAATAACTATGCATCATGGGCATATTTTGATTTAAAGCTGAACTTGAGGTGCCATTGGGGCACCTGCTGAAAATGGCCACACAGATTAGCTTTCCTGCATCTCAAAAAGTCCTTGCAGTTTTCTAAGTACTGTGAAACCAAGGTCTCAAAAAATGAATTTTTAGTGTTGTTTCAGTGGAACATAGAGGTTTTTCAGTATATGTGAAAAAATATCATATTGCTTCCCTTTAATTGCTGAACCATGAATTTCATGGATCTAATTTCACATACTCCCACATTAGAAAATGCACTGTATAATCTCTCTTCATCTCAGCTTCTCCATCAATCAACTGGGAATAATAGCAACTGATTTAGGAGTACTATGGACTTTAATTAATATGTGTACAGCATGTTGAGATCCCTGAAGAATAAGATGCTTTAGAACATCAAAGAATAAACAATGACATTCTTTGTCTTATGTCCTGGAGTCAAGAGACTTTAACATTAAGCTTCAGACCTATAAAGGATTCAGACAGAATCCCTTTGCAGCACTAAGTAAAATCAAAATGTGCAGCTGCCAACAATTCCACATTAAAAAAATATCACAAGCACTTATTTCCTATAGTCTTAATCTGAGAAAACATTTCTGCATGCTTTCCCACTCCTTGTTCTATCTGTAATCTTCTATTGCTGAAATTTTCAGCTCCAGACTACCACAGGGTGATCCTCATTAGCTCCGTGCTGTCAAGGAGCGATGCTTGAGGTTCTCTCATTAACATCACCAGCACAGGCAATACATCTGATAAGTCTCAGCTGATCTCTGGATGTCCATGAGGCCTGCCCATAGTCAGAATTGGCAGAATATGGTACATGATGTACCCTGAGAGCAGAGCCAGTGCACCCAGCTTTGGAGCTGAGTGGTCATCCTGCAGTCCCCTCCCAAATTAGCAGTTGCTAGTGCTGACCTCCATTCTCACCCTGCTGGTCCTCCAGACAGCAGTGGATTCTGCTCGTGGAGCCAAAGTTTGGCTTCTGTCCCTGCTGAGGGTTTTTGAAGGTATTGAAAGACCCTAAGAACTTTTGGTTCCTGTATCCTTACTACAAAGTGAAGGAGTAACCCTCTTGGAATTACAGGTAACCTGAAGTCATTACTTCCTTCTTCCCACCCACCCAACTCCTTAAAGAGAAGTGTGAGATAAAATGTCATTTATCTCTGGAGAAGATTCTCTCTGAGAAACAGGAGGCAGGCAGGAAGCCCTATTATATCTACAATGAAAGCAAACCCATAGATGAGGTATCACACAGAAACAACAACAGGGTGTGCATATATAGTTACTGCTGCATCCATAGATACAAAGTGCTAGAGTGTTCCAGAGTTGTGTATTTTTCCTGAGTAAATCCTCAACTATAAGCAGTTAATGATCCCTTAAGTTAAATTAATTTCATTCAGGGGCCAAA
Source organism: Urocynchramus pylzowi (assembly GCA_013397555.1). Taxonomy (NCBI): domain Eukaryota; kingdom Metazoa; phylum Chordata; class Aves; order Passeriformes; family Fringillidae; genus Urocynchramus; species Urocynchramus pylzowi. The sequence goes on along the minus strand of VZRH01003705.1, from coordinate 1,043,760 downwards.
GACCCAGAACCTCAATGTTTTTCCTTGCATCTGCATCACTTATGAACACCATATAATGATAGATATTGTTCATTCTTCCTAAACAAAACTACATTTCCCAAATCCTGTGAATATTAACTAAGAATCATTATAATTTTCAATGCTTCCAGAACTTAATTCACTTGTCTTTACAAAGACTTTCCAAATTCTTGATAGAAATCACATGTGTTATGATCACTAAAAGTGTCATTACCCTTTGAATTCTATAGCTGAGACAGCAAGTTTCTGAATTTTATTTTTTTTACAAGCATAGGCTTTTCATTCATATTTCTCCTTAGTTTAGTTTTGCCATTTTCCTGCCTCCTTATTTAGTGTCTGCAAAGGCAGGGAAAGGCATCCACAAAGCCAAAGAGACCACTGGAGGTCACACAGGATTAGCACAGAGCATTTTTGATTCTCAGGCTAGACTCTGGGCTTGTGCAAGTCAGCAAAGGATATGACTAGCCAAGGATATGCAGCTGGAGTTTGCAAGGCAGCAAAACTCTCCAAACAGAGTACAAAAATACACCTGGCACCTACATGATGATATTCTTTAGGGGAATAGATCTTGTCTGGGGCTGAAATATCTGAAGACAGAGGGAAATATTTTCAGGAGTGAGGCTGTGTTGCACTGGGAGGTTCAGTCACTCACAAGATATTAAAAAATGCAGAATAAGATACAGCAGTGTTGAGTTTTCCAATTTTTCACCCAAAGGAGGAATTATAAATCTGTAGCTTTCCCTTTCCCTTCCCTCTGTCTTTTCACTGCACTGTTGGCTCTTTGGCTGTGCCTCTGTGGTGTAAAATCTTCCTCCTGGTGACTGCAGGAAAGGTCAAGGACAGGGCTCATCCTTGCAGTGAAGATGGAGGTCACTGGAGCCTGAGGGCCCTGAGAACAGTTTGTGAATGAAAACATTAGTCAGATGTCATGACTGAGGAAAAAAAGGAAGGAACAAGACTCTTCTCTAGGTCATCACACACACATGACAACAAAAAATTACTCTTCATTATTCTGTGGTTTTTACTAACTTTAATCCATGTTGTCCTCCAAAACATCTGGATACTACCAATGACTCACAGAGTGAGCACTTGAAGCTATGTCCATTGCAGATAATTGTGCTGCTGCTCTGTGTAAAAAAGGTTCTCTCATACATGAGATATTTTGCTGAGTGTAAAGCTGAGGCACAGTCTGATATTGAAGCTTTCCTGGAAGAATTTTTAGGACAACTGAATAAAATAGAAGAGACGAGACCCTGGGTCTTGACAGCATTCATTCACTCATTCATTCATTCATGAGTTTTCAGGAATTCAGTTGTGAAATTGCTGAGCTGCAGTATGTTTCATTTTGCATAAATAAGCTTTGTTGTCAAAGGTAAGAAAGATGGGAAATGCGACAGTGACCTTTAAAAAGGGTTCAGGGATAAATTTTTTCATGATGCACAATCAAATCAAAAGAAGAGTTGAATTAGTAGATGTGGGTAGGACAGAGCCACCAAGCTCACAGTGGGAAAGATGCTTCAGCTAAAATAATGAAGTTTATTTCAGAAAGCTTTTCATGAGGCCCTTCAGTACAGTCTTAGAAAAAAAGTAAATTTTCACAGGACAAAGGAACAAATCATCATCACAACTTGAATAAACTTAAAAGATGGAAAGGAAAGCTTAGGGATAAATGCTAAATTTATACAACTGAAGGGAGCTCACAGTGGAAATCCACTGAGATTCATGCTCTTAAACCACACAAAAAAGCAGCAAAAAAGAGGGTGAAGAGCTCTATGGCAAAGACTGCAAATGAAATAATGTAATGAAACCTAGAAACAACTGGGGAGTTATAGGAAAGCCTTATAAGACTGAATGAGAGGGAGAAAATGGCAGATCCAGTATATATGCCAAACTATAGATAGAAATCTGCACATTTATATAGAATATATATTTTACAGAACCTGCACAGATATAGATATCTGCACAGCCAAGGATTGTACTTTAGCTTTACTCAGTCATGGTAAAGATCTAGGAAATGCTGAGTGCAATGTCCAATAAAACATCCCTCCAGTGCTCAAGGGCAGTCCAAATTTAAGCAGAGAGCTAGCAGAAGGGTACAGGCAAACATAAAGCATCTATCTCTATGCTCTATACAAATTCACAAGCTTGAATTGATGAAAAGCCTTTAAATCTAGTGTCTAGTCCCGATGACCCCATTCTTTTCTTATTTACAGTCATTGTGAGCAATGGGTTATTAAGGTAAATGGACTTTTGTTTTGACCCTGAGGGGTGGCTCTTGTGTTAAGTAACAGGAGTAACAGCTGCTAGACATTTGTTCAAAGTCCATACCCCAAGAAAAATTACACTTAAGAATAAGACAACAATTGGATATTGACAGGCAGGCGTGATGACATAAGTTTTGCAGAATGAGTGATTTTTGAGTATTCACAGTAACCTGGCATTCAAAGGGTAGATTTTTCACTGGTATTGTAAATTAGACCCCCTATCAGGTCCCTCAGGCTGGACAAGCACAGACACTGATTATTTCTGAGCACTTCTCTCACTAGATACATTATTACTGACAATACAATCTTTTAAATTGTTTTACAGACCCCTTAATTTTAGGATATTCCATTTTCTTCCCTATTGCTAAAAGACATTTCTAATCAATATCCAGGTTTGTTGAATTCTTTTCCCCCTCCCATGCTGATTTACTAGCAGCATTTAGAAAATGCAGCTCTCTTCTTCCAATGATTTACAAGTATAGGGACCATCCTCACCATTTTGAAAACATCTCACTGTTTGAAAACATTCCTAAAATCTAAGTAATTTTATAATAAGGAAAAGATGGCCCCAGGCTCACAGTCAACATTTTCTTGAAGGGATGCTGGATGTCAAGCCTGCCTGGGAACTCAGAGAGACACAATGCACTGCTGGACCACAGGCTGTCCAGCTGGGAAAATCAGGAGCAAGGAGGAGCACAGCATGGGTACATGGACTTGGGAGATCTCTTATCTTCCCTGTGGGGTGGACACAGGATCCCATTCTACCTGTTCTTACACATCTTCCCCCTCTCTGGCAGGAAGGCACCTGTGTGTGGTTGAATTAGAGTCAAGGCTGAGGGCTTTGAGAGATGTGATGGTGCCATGCACACCAGAGAGCAGAGCCCACATCTCCAGGGTTTAGGTGACACGAAGGACGACTGACAGCAGAGGCAGTGCAGATGCAGGGCAACAGAATCACCTTAGAGGCAGAAGATGGATGCCTGTATGTCACAAAGTCATAAGTCTCAGGGGCACAGACCTGGTCACGTTGTTGTGGCTGCTGAACTCAGGGCTGCTCTGCCCACCTTTGCTCAGAGGAGCCTGCAGGTCACTTCAGTCAGGTCAGCATGTGTGGATGGACAGCAAGCTGAGCCTCTGGGAATCTCCCTTCCTATTTTTCTCCAGGGGAAGCATGGCCATTGAACGACTTTTGTGGGAGTCAGACTAAACTCTTTAAGGTCTGCCCTCACTTTTTGAAGAACAAAATACAGCTGTTGTTATGGTGAGAAGAGCAGAGACAGCTTGGCTTCTGTTTTTACACAGACTGGAAACAGCAATTCTGCTGTGCAGAGCACTCCTCAGTTCAGTGCATCTTCCTCTGAACACCTTTCCCCTGGGGCTCATTGGCAGGCATCAGCTCCCTGCCTCCCTGACTGATGCTTAAGACTCCCTGGCACGGTCTGGAGTGCTGAACCTGAAAGGGCAGCTCCTCTTGGCTGGGGCAGTCATGTCAGCCCCAGCCCCCTCGCCTCTGGAGCTGAAATTATTTGATAAAAATGCCACTGCAGCAGCTATGGGCAGACAGCTCTGCCCCTCCCTTGTCAGTCAGAGCTATCTGCCGGCTGCCTCTGTGCTTTTCATCTCCCTTGCAAGTTGGAGGAAAAGAAATAATACATAGCTCAGCTGTTTCTGTCTGTAGGCATTTAAGCTGGTAAGGCTCAGCTGTATAAATCTTCCCAGCTGTGAGAACCTCAGTGCTTTTATTCCCATGATAAAGCCTTTGGCTCTAAATGTGTTTCAGGGATATTCAAAGTGGAAATCTTTCTCTCCATCTGGGGAATTGCTTGGTGTCGACTGACAAGGAAATGGAAGGTCAGTAGCATTAAAAAAAAAAA
>VZRH01003705.1:1014394-1039591 GCA_013397555.1 Urocynchramus pylzowi | reverse complement strand
CTAAACCTCAGAGTGTGTTTTAGGAAGAGAGGGGTGGGAAGGAGGCATGGGGGAATGGGGGAGGGGAGGTTTGACTTGCGCAGAGCCTTTCATTGGAAAACTAATGCAGCCATCCCCAAGGCACTGTGCTGCTAAGATCTGGCATTTTCCTTCTGCAATGGAAAAGGAAGACCAATGCTTTCCCTTATAGTAACCTTTGCTGAATAATCAGTGCAGTGACATTGAAGTCAGTTCCAGTGGGAAATAATTGCTGTCGTTCTCAGACACAATATGGAAATAAGATGCCACAGGGACAGCAATGGTTTTGAAGGGCTGGCAAGGAAATACCAATCAAAGATCAATGTCTGGCAGGCAAAGTGTTCACTTAAAGTCAAGGAGAGAATGGTTTAGGCAGAGAGGTTTCTCTTGAAACTGATAGGGTTTGGACAGGGAATGGGCAAACTCAAAAACCTGGACACAAGGAAATTTTAGTTCTGCAGATTGGCTCAAAACCCAGGGCACAGACTTGCAGCTGAGCATGAGCAACTCCCAATCTGAAGGGTATTTCAAAGGTAAGCTGCTCAGATGGGTAAGACAGCACCCTTGCTATGGTGCTAGCATCTGGCTTCCACTCTGGATTCTGCTGAACCTTTTTCTGTTGGTGACCATGAACATGATCCCAGATGCTTTTCCTGCCTCAGTTTTTCACCTATAAAGCGCATTGAGCTCTTTCCTTTCTCCAAGGGTGTTGTAAAGGTAACAAAGTGCCCATTGCTCAGACACTAAAGTAATGAGCTGAGATGGACTTGAGGCCTTTTTGTTGCCCATACTTAGGCTCTTAAATAAATATGTCCCATTGGTATATAATTATAATTTTCTTTCAAATAAGTCACAAAGAGTTCTGTTTGTGGAACTGATACATATTAGTTTATACCTGGAAGAGATTATGGTCCATCCAGCAAAGTTTTATTCTTGGGTCCTTGAAAGCAGTCAGATTTTCTCCTTCTTCACCACCCCAGTAAGAATGAATATCCTGCTGTTATCCGTGTCCTCAGCAGACAGCTAAAGGAGTCTCTGTTTCAGAGACAAAAAGTGAACAACTATATTAACCTACTGACAAATTTGATTTTAAACATGTAACTGAAAGTTTCCCAAACATATAATAATCCAAAGGACTGGCTTCTTATATAATAATAATAAATAAATAAGTCACCTAACTCTAAGGAGTGATATATTGTCAGCATTAACAATACCTTAATGATCTTTCTCCTCTGGGAATAAATACATGGATTTGAATAATATACAGAGCTATCAACAAAGCAGAAGCAAATACAGCACCTAGCATTTCCCCTGACTCTCATATTTCTAGGAGGTAAATGAAAGCAAACCAAAGCAAATCACTGTGATCATGAAAACATATGGCATCAAAAGCAAGGGGTTTCCACATGGCTTACATGGGAAACAGAATCTGCCTTGCATCAGCATAATGAGAATTTGTTTTCATGCTGTTCTGATAAAGCAGGCCTCAGCTAGAAGAATAAATATGTTGGTGTCTAGGGATAAATTTAATTATTTTACATTTTTCATTGGTTTTATATGACCAAGGAATACAACTTCTTGCTTGCCATTAGCAGGACTTGGATGGCTCACAGCTGCCTGTAGTAAATGACTTTAGATAAGCAAGATCTTGCAGGAATGAACTGAAAGAAGGGAAAATAAGGGCAACCTGGGAATCAGTACACATTGTATTGGCAATAACAGCCTGCAATAGAACCCCCAGCTGCACAGATCCAAGGAAGGATGAACTGGGAGAAGAGATGGATTCCTCTGGGTAGGAAACCTTGACTCAGAGTTTTAGCTTCACCACTGATGTCTCATTTTTAAGATATTTAGAAAGAAAAATGTGTCTCATGAACCTATGAGGTGCCCTCTTACAATGCTGGTGTTGTGTCATATGCAGTGCATGAACCTTAAGTCTTGGTGCAAAGTCCAGGCAGGCAGACCAGCTGGGAACCTTAGAGAGGCAATTTTACTCACCACAGGGATGGCCTGAGCATCCAGTAAAGATACAGCTATTTCCCTCTCTCCAAAGGAAAAATAAAAAAAGATGCAATTCTCTAGTAGGACTTGAAAAGCTGTTTGTTGTAGCCCATAAGTTACCTTTATGAGGAACAAACCAGCCCTTTTCCTGCCTTGATCTTTTAGTCTTTATGACTCAAATTCTCAAAGTCATTAGTACACGTCACACCTACTGATGTGATTTTTAAAAATTGATTTTAGTAGGAAATGGCATCCAAATTCTGATGATGACGGAAGCTAAGCTCTTTTTGAGACAAAATATGGTAGTGTAGAACATCTGCCACAATGAGGCAATGAGGCTTTGCTGATGGTTAATGCAGTACTGAAGGATAATCTTTTCACTATAATTTTAATTGTCTTTCACTCAGAAATTTCTATAGCATTTCCTGTGTCCATGTCCTTTTTTTCCTCACCTGTTACGTCAGATGAAAGACGACCATCAATCAATATGAATCATATGCCAGAGCTTGTTTTTGCCAACTCTGAGGAGGCTGTGCATTAAAATGGGCAGGAAGAAAATTAATGACCTATCAGGCACAAATCACAATTGCAGTGTTTCAGAAGTTGTACAGAGAAAAACTAATTAAACAGACCCAGGACAGGAAACTGGGAAATGTGCCAAAACACTTCCCAAAATAGCTCCTTTCAAAAATGCAACCTTTTTTTTTTCTTTTCTTTCCTCACTTCCCCCCTGCTTTCAGCCACCCTGACATTTGTTTCTGCATAGAATATCTTGGCAATACCTTTCTTCCATCTAGTCCCCAAAAAATTCTGTAGATTAGGGTTAGTGTTCCATGCATGGAATAACTATTCCTCATTGAAATCTATCACATTTCATAAAAGAGCATAGTACATCTGATAAAGAGCTACCCCTCTACCTGCATTCCCTGTGGGTGGGCCTCAGCCTTGTCCCAGTGTGGCCATCCTTATGCCCTTGCTGAAGAAATAGGCACCAAGATGGAGTTTTGTTAGAATCAGACAATAAAAAAGGAGGTAAAGAGTCAAAATACATCTCCTGAAAACTGGTTGGAAAGAAATGACACACAAAAGAAACTCATAAGGAGAAGGACTCTCCTTGAGGTCGATGCTGTGCTTGTCTCTGTCCCAGATTTTTTGTTGGTGACACTGGAAGAGTCACATTTTCTGTATGTCACTGCACCATGAAGAAAATTATGTTTTCCTTTCCAGTTAGGCCCTATAGCTCTCCAGGATAAGAAAATATCTCTTATTACCTATATGTCAAACACCATAGATTCTTTAGGAACATAAATTGTATGTTGTCTTTTTGTGGTTCTACTATTTCTTTATTTGCATTTAAAACCAGAGTGTCATGGAAAGAACCATCTTTGGTGTACATTAGAGAAACAGATACAAAAACCCTTCTAAATATGACATAAGTGCTTTTGGTTAATTGCAACCCAGAACTAGAGCACAGACATGCAATGAATGGGAAATTCAGAAGTTTCTCCTATACCCTAGCTGTCTGAAGGTACCTCATTTCCAAGCTCCTGTAGGTAGGAGTTCCACCTCTAAAAACAATGTAGTACACCAATGTGTTCATTTGTTATTCTGTGAGATTAATATGTAGTAGTGGGAGGCTACATCCCTTTATCTTCAGCAGTCTTATTCTGATTTATGCTAAAGTCTACAGAGAAGGAGAGATATAAAGTGTATGTTACACTGTAATCAAGATTAAAAAGAATAAAGTACTTTTGTTTGTATTATCAAGTTTGGCCTGTGCTAAAATATTTTTCAGGAGAGCTGACAGCCCCATGCTGCTTTTTCCCAGGGATTGATGATTCTGACACTGGGGAGAAACTTAATTCACCCAAGTGCTGCATCATTCTCATAAAGGCACAACACAGAATTCCCCCCTGCAGGACAAGAAGTTCCTCGAGTATCATCAAGCTAAGCTCAAAGTGCCAGGATGCAAGTGAGCAGCAAAGAGATCTTCATCACAGAGAAAAAATTTCCAATAGCAATTTTAAACCAGTCTTGCCAGAAGGCAGCTGGATTCCAGAGACTGTGACACCAGCTACTCCATCCTTCTGCATCATGCCAGCAGATTTGGGAATCTTAGGGATCCTTGATGCCAGTTTTTTATTCACCACCCAGAAGAGATGGTAGTTGTTTTTTTTCCCCTTGTTGAATTGATCTCTCAGTTCTTTTGGTTTTAATGGGAAAAAAAGTGGTTTAAGTGTGAAACACTGCCACTTAAGGATGTAAGTGCGGACTGACAATTGAGATTTAACTCTAATGTTGTTCATCAGTTCCCAGATAAAATTTTCAGCAGAAACTAAGTGACTTAGGATCCTGCTTCACAGTTGTAATTAAAATATTTAAGAATTTACATCGCAGTGGAAGTCTGAGCCAGCCATGAACTTAGATGGCTGCTGGGAGTTAATTTAATTTAGGTCTCAGGGTCACCTAGGCTTTTTTGAAGGATTCTCTAGTTTTTTTTTAATTGGATGAGATCCTGAAAATGGGCTGAGGGAAGACTGAGTAGTACTCCATACATCTATAGTCTGTGCTAAATATTATGCAGTTTGGTCATTTCTCCAGAATGTAGGAAATTTGTTAGACCAAGATAAACTCACCAATGTCAAAAAAGTTTGCTTAGGGTAAGAGCAGTAGCAGTTTTGAGGATAAAATTCCTAATCCTTTATGCAATAGATCCAGGGTACAGTGAACTAAATGCCATTTCTCCAGGCTTTAAACATATATGCACTTAAATCAGCCTTCTGGGATATAGGAGTGTCTGTGCTGGAAGTTCGCCTGAAGTTTAAAGCACCAAAATAGCATTTCAGACATAGCAGAAGTCAACTGATTTTAGAGAAAATGTGACCAAAGGATTAACTATTGCCCTCCCAAACTTGCAGCAGCACAGTATTCTCCTGTCTTTGTCAGAGAGGAGAGAGCTGTTAGGGTTAAGGTATGCTCAAAACTGCAGTGAATTTGAGCTGTCCTTTTGCATCCTAGTTTTCAGCATTGAGGAACATCTGCATCAGCAGTTGGGATCAGTAGGAGGCAGGGATGAAAACATGTGCCTAGTACACATCATGGCCTCTATCTTCAGAAATCTGGCCTATACTTGCACAGACCTTGCTTCCTAAGCTGACCCCTATTTCCTTATCCTGTCCTCCTCATGTGTGCTGGCTGGGATGGCAATGGGGGAAACCTCTGTTAAGTACAGAGCAGCAGGGACACACTGGGCTGCTGCTGACTGTGAGCTGCTAATAGCCCATGCCTGGAAAATGGTAATTATTATGGCATGCTTGTCTGCTTAAATTTTTGCTCTATTTGTAGGTCAGCCCAAAAGCCAGAGCTGTGAACTGGTTTATAGCTCAGGTCCATTTCTCTCTTGTCTGTATGTTGCTCAGTGCATCTAGTTAGTTTCTAACTGATCAATCTTGTCAACAAGAAATTAGGAAGTATTTAGCTTCTCATTTCTCTGGATATAATGATAGATTCATAGACATTAAGTGGCTGTACTTACAGCTACCTCATATTAGCTTAAGCTGTGGCTAAAGCACCAAATTTTGATTGTGAGACACAGGATTCAACCTCATGGCTCCAACTGTCATGTCTAACTCAGGTATGTATCTCAAGGGATAAAGACAAAATTAAAACAAATTCTACTCCTAATACTGTGAAATCTGATTAGTGCAGAAAGGGCAACTCTGAGCCGATATTTGATATGGTGATGGTCACATTTAACCCCATTAGTCATTCCTGATTTGCTTAGCATGTGTATCATGCTGAACAAAAAAAAAAAAAAAAATATTCAGAGACCAAATCAATATGTTTCTTTTAACACTGGGTGTGCCCTTGGTTCTTTCAGTTCACAATGACCTCAAGTGTTGACATCCAGATTTGATCCAAGTTTTTATTCTACTTTACAGAAATAAGCAGAATAGGGAACTCCTGATTCCAGCACTAAGGGAAGCAGGAGTTACAGCCATTCTGGGAATGTAAGTTATTTTGTGCATCACAGTGTATCCAGTGACACCATTAATTGTTCATTGATCACCTAATACCTAAAAGGTTACAGCAGGGTTGTTTGCCAGCATCAGTTAAGCAGAACAATGGTTGTGATTGGAAAAATATTGAACACTTTCTATGTTAATGTTTTGCCTTGTCACAGTTCTTTTTCTGTTGGGTCACTCTGTTCTGACTTGTCATGAAACACCTGTTCTTTAAGTGGTGCCTTTGCATGTTTTCCCTGTTAGTCTCTTTTTCTCTCTCTTTCCTCTTTGTGAAAACATTGTTCTGACAATGACTTTGGAAAACCTCACAGCTGTTTTTCTTATTCTGAAAAAAAGTCACCCCATAACCCAAAAAAGAACCCACTTGGTTTTTCTTTATGACCCTGCCATTGTGCGGGCCTTTAAAGCACTCTACTCCTTAAAAACTGTGCAATCAGCCACTGCTGTGTTATTTTATTTGTCTGTTTGTAATTTTGGTTTTGGGTAAAACTGGATTTTTTTTTCTCTAGTACAATGATGCAGGGGAGGAAGGGACCAAAATTTCAAACAGAGAAAAGCCTGATGGTCAGTAAATAATGAAAAACACTGACGTAGCTGAAAAGGCTTCATGAATTAATGAGTCATCCTGACAAAGGCATGTTGTAGAGCTAGGAGTCAGGGAAACATCTAGACATTTGGCAAATCTAATGAGCTTAAATAACAGATATATTCAGCAGTGCTGTGTGACATGAAGGATGATTCTCATAGTCAGGTTAGCCCTTCAACAATGGCAGGCATAATGCCAGTCTTCTAAGCACTAACTGAGATACTGGGCAGGAAAAGTCCTGTCTTCTCATGGGGAGAGATTGATGTAAATAGGTGCATAAATAGTCATTTTCCTATTTGACTCTTGTTTTTGTGAGAGTGACATCCACATGAAAAGCTGTAGTAAACTACTTAGTACAAGGTTATCCAAGCAGGCTCAGGGGGAAAAAAAAGTATTTGTTCTAAGAATGATGATGATGTTTTTACACCTGTCGGCAGAGTAGATTCAAGGGGCTCCTTTTCTAATGTCATACAAAAAGCCCAATCCCAGACCCAAGAGTGTCAGTTCTGTGGGAGCAGGCCAGGATCAGTAACTATCTGTGCCATTCAAAGGTATAGAAGGGCAGAGCAGAATTGTCAAAATCAGGCTTTATCATTTCCACAAATTGTGAGGACAGTACAGTCCAGGATAAGTCTATCAGGGAGAGTCTTTCACCGTAGACAGAAAAATGAACTCTACTGATCCAGTAGTCAGGAGATTGAGATTAAACCTACCAGTAGCACAACAGGGAGGTGGAAGACTGGATTCAAGTATTTTATCTGCTTTGTCTACCATAAGAGACTTATCTGTGCCTCTTCCACAGTGAGGAAAACTGCTCTCTGTAGTAGCTGTCAGTAGGGCAGGTACCACTCACCAGGGGTATTTCTCAGGTTTGTACCTGGTAACTCACAGTGTATGGGTTAGAACATAGAATTTTTTCAGAATTTAGTTTCAGGGAATAGCTTTGTTTTCCATTTAGCTTCAGAAAGAATTAAGAAAATTAAATAAGAGAAATTCCCTCTTTTTTCTATCTGAAAACATTTCTCCATTTCACCTCTAAGTGATATGGCCAGTATGCCTCAAAGATCCTCAGAGGGCCACTGAGAATATATCTAACTAAACACCATCCTCAGACACTCTGAGGGAGGTGACTCTCTTTTAAGGAGATTAATACAATGCCATTTTACCACAGAAAAGAGGTTAACTCTGATATTGATAGTTCTGCTAACTGCTCAATTATTTTCACCCCAGGATAGGAAAAGTCTATGACAGACGCTACAGAAAGGAGAAAATAGAAAGATTAGGAAATATTAAACTGAATGGCAGCAAAAGGTGGCTCAGTCTCACCAGTATTAATTGAAAGGAAATTTCCTATAACCTTTGTTTAAATTAAAGGAGAGCACGTTTTTCCAATACTGGATTAGAATTTAGGATTAAGTCTAGCCCTTATCATGACCTTGTTGTAGTCTTGACCACTCAATCATTGTGCAGTTGGGTCCCTTTCAGAGACATGGGGTTCACACTGCTTTCTCAGTGATTGTACAGTTTCCCACCAGGCAGAAGCCCAGTGTGGTTCCCTCTGTCACCAGAAAGGGTCAATGAGCCCCAAGCTGAAATCATAAAGTGTTGTCACCGTGTTGTCACTGTGTTGTCTCTATTCCTGAGTGGTTTGTTAGCACAGGATAACCAGGATCCACATTTTGGGCTGGTCCAAAAAGCTCTGACAGTGACATTAATATTGCATTTCAAACATAGACTTGCTTTGTACTGCTGTATCTGGCCATCCTATAGCCACCCCAAAAAACACCCCCCGGGTAAGCTGGTAACCAGGCTGCCTAAAATTTCAAGCATTTGCAGGGTATTATTTGTGAACACTCTCCAGAGTGAGAATGATGCAATTCATTAGAAAATGAGTTTTCAGACAAATTTTCACAGGAGAAAGAACTGACATCTCTTGAAGGAATCACTGCAAATGATTTATGCGGTTTAAGGCAAAATTGACTATGAAAGGTCGTTCATCCACAGCTGGTGGAGAGATTTATAGCTGATAAAAATGGTAGCATTCAGGCAGCCAATCTCTATCAAAACCAAACAAATTTATTACAGTGTCTCAAAGCTTAATACTTCCTTCACAGAGCAAAACCACAAAATATGTGTAAGTTATGTTAGTGGCATGTGTCAATGGCCAAAAAAGAGAGGTTTTGAGATGGAAGGAATTCCATACAACATACCTTCTGTGCATTTAGTGAACATCAAAAATCAGCATATTCTAACTGCAATGTTTCTTGTTGCAGTTTTCTGGAAAGACAGTTTATCCTGAAATGTCAGCACACAGAAAGATGGAGGTAGGAGTACAGGACTATCCCACCAGTCCCTTTTCATTCCTGTTTTATAATCCAAACAGTTAAGTAAAACAGATTTGTGAAGGAAAACAGAAACCTTACTGTTAGTATTTGGAAGTGCCAGGCTTTAAAAAGAAATAAAAATACAAGTCACAGTTGAGTTATCAGTCCCTAATTTTGCCCTGATGATCTATGTATTTTATTAAAAATCTATGAACCCAAAAGTGTAAGTCTTAAAGGCCTGCAAAGTCTCCAGCAGATGGGGTTTTTTTTTGTGCATCTCTACTGGGCCACATTTGCTCAGCCTGGCATCTATTTTTTCCTCTGCCCCAAAATATTATTATTATAATTTGTATGCTTAAGTGCCAGATTTTCTGATTTTTCTGAGCTGCTCTCATCACTAGAATAGGCAAAATTGGCTTTAAGCCACTCATATCTTCCCCTGGAGTCTGGAGACAGCCAGATGTCAGACCAATAGCTTGCATAAATTACAGCAGCCTCAGGAATGTTCTGTCTGGTTTTCCACACACACAAAGGGCTACTCTGGTGCCCAAGAACAATCAAGAAAGCAGAGTGCTTCAATTGAGTTTCTTTTGCTCCTGATATCTCCTTTCCATTAGGGGAACACAAAGCACAGTGTGGTTCTTGGAAGTTCCTGCTTTATGTCATGAAGAGATCTAATTTTTAGTAAGAACCAATTTTAAAAAGAGAAAAGCCTGGTGGTCAGTAGAGGTACCAAAGCAAGAGGTATCAATTTTGTGACATTATAGGGCTGGGACACAGAGAATGTAGCATCATTGAAATTTTATTAGCAAGAATGATATTTTTCTTCTGGTATCAAACAATACAGGAGAGTAAGCTCTGCTTTCCATAATATATTAAATATATTATATTTATGACATCAATGAGGTATTTTTTCACCTAATGTATCTTATATCTCTGCAATTTAGGGTGCAGTCTTGCTACCTGTTCCGGGGACCTAAATTACACCAGCTAAGTGCAGATGCAAAATTATATCCATAATTTTACAGGTTTAAAAAATATATTTTGTGTTAAAGACAGACAATTGAATATAATATGTGTATATGAATGCATATAGAGGATGTAAATTCTGACTGGTTTTCAAGGGAGCATCAGTAAAACATTGCCAAAGGGAGAAAACTGTGTGATATAATCCATCTCAGACATTATTTCACGATCAAGGTAATTTTTCTGTCCCTGTGGCAATATTTTACACAAATAATGCTAAAGAAAACTGTCCCTATTTGTTTCATCATGCTTCTGAATGTAAATCTTCATTTGAAGTGCCTTCTGGAACAGAAAGTGAATGCTGAATTGAAGGGCTTGTGTCTGCAAACGTGGTGTTGGGAGAGCCAGTGCCTGAGTCACCAGGAAACAGCAATTACATCTGCTGTAAAATCACCTCCCATGCAGAGAGAATCAAGAAGAGGAGCAGAGAGATATGTCTGTGCACAGTGGTATGTGTCTTTAGCACACAATGCCTATTTTCCTTCTATTTATATATTTTCATTTCTTGAAACATCTACCCCAATCAGGTGGTTAATTTTTTGTATGTCTCCTCCTTATTCCATGTCCCAGTCCTTTGACCTGTATCTCTTCTAAGGGTTCCTCTTTTGCTATATGGTCCTGAGCATACACATTTTATATAATGAAAATGACACAATCTTTGGCACGAAAAAAAATTAGGTGTAAAGACTTTTATTTATTATTGTATCAATAGGTATAATAGGGTTAAATTAAGATCACTAAGATAGCCTTAAATCTGAATTTTTATTACATGCCTTGAAATTGCATCTATATTCCCTTTGAATATTTCCTAAAAATGTAATTTTCCAATTTTTTAAATTATCAACTGAGGAAAAAGGATAGATTTTGTAGACTTTCTATGCCACAGAGAAATGCTGACACTCACACAAATCTGGGAGGTTGGAAACCTGAAATCTGCTTCTGCCACTAGGCTTAAAGCAGAAACTGATAGTGGTAGATGATTGTCATCCTTTCTATAAAGAGCTCTGAAGGAGAACCAGAAGCTTTTTCAGAGGGTTTTGCAGAGATTTGCTTTATAGCAGACTGACACATAAACAAATGCACTGAATGAAAATGTGTGCTGTTCTAGTGGGCACTGCCAAAACCTGGCCACAAAACAAGTGTTAAGTGTTTCTAAAAGTCAAAACCTTACTCTGAACCATGAAGCATTAGAAATTTCAAGAAACAACTTCTCTACCTTTTTTCTCTCTTTTTTAATTTTCTTTAACTACAAGACCAAACCAAACCACCTCTGGTTTGTTTGGTTTGTTTGGTGTGTCTTGTTGGATTTTTTTCCCCCAACTTCATTCATGAAACTAGCTACTCTTTAGGAAAAAACAAACAAACAAACAAACATTCGAAACAGGCACATAATGCAGAGTATTAAACTCCAGTTCATTAAAGATAAGAAAAATTATTGGCAGCTGGAAAGCAATCCTCTCTAATGGGATGTATCAGACTGATGTTACCAGCTGGCTTACAGCCTCTGTCTATAGCAGTTGAGGGAGCTTGAGAAATGTTTCAGACTTCAGAAAGTCTTCAATATAGAACTGGAAGCATAATAACCTATTGCTTTTTTTGGAAATCATACACATGGCCTGCAATATAAAAAAAATTCCCCCACAAATATTAATAAAATAAATGAGGTAACTGTTTATCAGATGTTACCCTTGTTCAAGATACTATCATCCAAAGCTTGAGATAAATTGGTAGCAGAGTATAATAAGGACCCTTCATCCTCTACAGGTGTAGGTTTTGCACATGGGGTTCTTGATTATTTTGTTTCTTGAGATTTTCTGAAAAAGACTCATCTGGATTCATTTTTGCCTGTTAACGATTTACTAGAGCTGCTCTTCTTGGCACTGTGACTAGGTCTTGTGAAATTTTAAGCTTTATATATATATATATATATATATTAAGGGAGTCATTTTGTATTTGCAACAGTATATTTAGAGCTCCTCTCTGCAATCACCTTCTAAGACTCCTTTTACTCTTCTTCTGGGTATCTGAGACCAGAAAATAAAGAGATGTTAATTAGACATGTTTGTTTTCTAATTGGGGAACAGATGGCAAGATGCTCTAGTATTTTATTGGTGACTGAGGCAGGTTTTGGGGTAATACTTTTGTTTAAGTGCCTGGAAATTGTATAAGCACAGCTCAGTTGCTCCCGTTACGTAGCTGTCTGAGACTGACTGGCTGTCTCAGGACCTAGTCACACATCCTCTTTCAGCTCCAGCTGTTCCAGCTGAGACATTTACTCCCCACAGCTGTTCATCACTGCATCCAAACTGGAAATCTTTACCACCCATCTGATTTATTGGTGGAGAAGCTCTCACAGGCAGTCCCCAGCCTGCTCTAACCAGGTTACCCACCAGGGTGGAAGTGCTGTACCTGTTTATCTGCAATGCCAGGGAGCAGCAGAGCAGCCAGATGGGAGGGTAAGAACATTCACTGCTCAGGCTGGGAAGAGGAATGAGGTGGGAGAGATAAAGCCACCTCTTTGGGAAGTGCTATTAAGGACAGGATGAAAGGCATGTCCAGCCCCTGGGAATGACAACCCACTGCCACTGCAGTGTGCATGCAGAACATCCAGATGCTTCTGTTTCATTTTTTGCCTTGGAAAACATCCAAAATCTACCAGCTAGTCTCAAGGCCCTTGCTTTGAAGGAGTTTGGAGCTGTCTATATCTATGGAAAGTTAATCACATCTCCAGAGCACTGCAGGGCAAGATCTTGAGAATATTTTTCTTTCTGCAACAGTCTTTCATTGCCATCACAGTGAGTGGAGAAATAATAAAAAGATGACATTGCCAAAAAAGACTTGTTGTCAGTAGATGATTTGACCAGCTCCACCAAGTAAAGACAGCAAGAGAGGGGTTTCAAGGAAAAATATCTTTCACACTAGGGTATGAGTGTGCAGTATTCCTCTCCTCTCTTTCACCCTACCAAATTTCCCCACAGATATCAAACTCCACTCATGTTAATTTTAGAAATATTGAAGTCTCCAAAACAGAGGCCTGTCATTATTTCTTGGACATGGAAGGGTCTACACATTGTAAGTGGCAGCTGAGCCCAGAAGCTATGGCTGTCCTCTTGGTGATCCATGCACGAAGCAAGGATTACAGACTGAAACAAAATATTTTTTTTTTAAAAAATCTTTTAAAAAATCATAGAAAAAATTATACAGCAGATTTTAATTTTTAGAGTGAGTTGTCAGAAAGAAAAAAAAAAAAAAAAGAAAAAACAAGAAACAAACAAAATCTATATACTGCTCCCAGCTGCAGTTACTTGGCTGGTAAAGATAAACATTTGTGTAGCTCACTATTGCTATTTTCTGGTCTTCTGTCATCTCTTTACTTTCTCCTTCCCTAAGGCACAAGGATGGATTTGATGATTCCTAATTTCTGTGATTCTATCATAGCATCTCACAGCTTTCTAGCTACAGTGCTTGTCAGTGTGAAATGAAAGATTTAGAAGAAGAAATGTACTGCACAGAAGTGAAAGTGCCAGGGTGAGAGCTAACCTAAGCTCAAAGTATATTTCACAGAATTTTTTTTTTTCAACAGCTATCAAAGAACAAAATAAAGGATTCAAAATGTGAAAAGTTGAAGGTACTGAGCACCAGGAGGACTATCCATGGTGATGGTTCTGTGCACAGAATCATCTTTGCCATTATTAGATTTAGAAAGCTCACGGAAAAGTCTGTCATTCCTCTGGTTCTCAGACCACATTACTTGACTTTCCATATCTCCTCAGATCTGTTGGGGTGATCTGAGGAATGTGTGGGGGGGAAATCATAATTTTTCTTCTTTTATGGAAAGAGAATAACTGGGTACTGCTTAAGTGGTCAGGAAAAGATCTTGTCCTCAAACATGTTCATAACCTCTTTAGTAGTAGGATTTTTTTAGTGGTAGGAGAATCAAAAGCAAATTTGTTCATACTAGCTATTGCACAATATTTTCCTACTCCTTTACAACACTCTGAAAACAATGTCAGTAGAAGGTACACAAGTTAATAAAGTCATATGCCCTTCAAGCTTATCAATATGTACTTGGATCTGTATCATTAAGGTTTCACAGTCTTTATAGTTTTCCTGATAGTGAATAATCTGTATTTCAGTCAGGGACTGATACAGGTGTTGTTCACATAACTTTTGACACAGTTGGATCAGTGTAACTTTATACCTGCTGCAGTGATAAAAGCATTTATAGATGAATGTGCTCCTCTGAAACTGTCCAAACAATGGAAAATAGTTTATGGCTTTTGATATATTTTTGACTGTGTTATATTCATGTATCAC
This sequence comes from Urocynchramus pylzowi, assembly GCA_013397555.1. NCBI lineage: Eukaryota > Metazoa > Chordata > Aves > Passeriformes > Fringillidae > Urocynchramus > Urocynchramus pylzowi. The sequence goes on along the minus strand of VZRH01003705.1, from coordinate 1,025,294 downwards.
TCCTCTTTTCAAAAATTCTCATCCTTATTTTTTCAGATTGGTTTCCCAAGGCAATTTACTCTGTTTCTCTAGGGGAAACTGGCTGTTAAGGCTAAATCTGGTCACAACCCAGAGGACCATTTTCCAGCCCAAGCCTATTTAGGAAGGGACTGGCAATTTGTTTTCAATGACTTCATTCACTCTTTCTGCAATGTTTCCAGTAAATGTAGGCGTTGCTTTTCTGGTGTGAGCTCAGCACATCATTCCTAATGTGGTCCTAACTGAAATTTTTTATTACTTACTGAAATATGTACTTTTCTTTATATGTTCTTTATCTCCCATATTATTATGCTGAATCATTGTAAAATGAAAAAAATCTGATGAGCTATCCACCAAAAAACTAAGCGACATTAGATCATCACAACTGGTGCTGTTAAATCAAATGTAAATACCCAGTTATTAGGCAGCAGATCCAAAACACTGCCAAATAGTTTTTGGTCGCTGTGTTTACACAGTGACAGATTCTCATGTTAGTCATATCCTTCTGAACAAATGTTTTGGATGGATTCTTAAATCAGTGTCCACAAGGAAATAGAGGGAGGCAGCCAAACTCAGTTGAATGTCTGCCATTGACAAAGGTTAAGCATTTACAGTCACTCTCTGCCTAAGTATTCTAAGGAAATAGTAAGGAGTGAAAAACAGAAGGCAAGGATGTTCTGTACTCTCGGCAACAATGCAGTAAGGGCGACAGAAGTAATTCCAGAATAGCCAGCTACTGGGCCAGATCCTGTTCCCATTAACGTCACTGCTAAAACTCCCTTTAGGTCTAAAGGGACTAGGATGGGGCAACTGGTCCTTCAAGTGACTAAGGAAAACATAGTGAGGTCTTGACTCTTCTCTTTTTGCTTCCACTTTTTGTTCACGAAGAATCCCTATGGGACTGAATAAAACTAAGTCAGGATGTAAAGTAAGTGCCTCCACTGGAGTCTCAGGAAGGCTAATAACACACTGCATCCTCTAAGTTTCCCTGAAAAACTATACCCATTTTCCCCTTTTCTATTCTAGCCACTCATAATATTTATTCTGCCCCAATTAGTTTCACTCACAAAAAATCAGCTGGATTACAGCAATGGAAGAGTATTTTTGGCTGAAAATAAAACTTAAACCAAGGTGGATTTTGCTATATCAGTCCTCACATCCAACTATAAGTCCACATATAACTGGGACGACTTTTTTGGTCGCTGCCCTGACATTTAAACCTTAACCCTCTCATAAATCTTATGTAGAGCAGATGGATGTACAGAGTTCACTGACACAATTCTGCTCTGACATCTCTATAGTACATTGAATATACCTGCAGATATCCCAAGGAATGGAAAGTCATGGACAGCTGCTGCAGGCACACAGGACACAGGGGAGATATCCTTCATCATCAAGGACAATCCAATTTTTGGTTTTCACTGTTTTTCTTAATTTTCTTTGTTTTTCAGATTAAAATTAAATCTGAAAGATTTACAGCAACACTCCTGTAAATTTAAAAAAAAAAATAAGGAAGATATATTTACCTAAAATTTGGACCCTTACCTGCTTTTAGCCTATAGTGTTCCACTTTTGCTATCCTTTAATAAGCAAGGGATGATGATACATATATGCATAAGCTGAAAATATAAATCTTACTCCTAAAGTCAGACAGTATCTGAAGAATGAAAAATTGTTTTCTTTCTATAAATTAGGATATGCTCCAGCACACACTGTAAGACCTGTGAACAGCAGAGGAAGACAGCTTGGGCTTTTTCATCTCTGTGCAGCAAAGCACGGAGGCAGTGGACCTGTGAGGTACCTGCTGCACTGTGGAAGAGGTGAGGGCAGGGAGCTGCAGTGAGACAAGGATCAACTGGCATCATGGAACCACACATCTCCTGCTCCTTCTGGTCTATCAGAGGTGGCACCTTGTTTAGGAAAAAGATGGGAGGAGTGAGTTAAACATTTCATGTCCAGGCCCAGTATTGTCCCAGACACCATTTAATTCTCATCACATGTCCCTACAAAAACTGGCTGATGGGAAACTGTGTGGGGCCCTCTGAAAAAGAAGCCTCTTGCAGTCAGCCAGACCTCCCAAAATCCACCTCTTTCACCATGAGCCTGGAGTCCACTACTCCCCATTGTTGCCATGATTCTGTTCTAGTGAGAAACAGCTACAAGTGATTCCTCAGCACACAAAAACCCATTTAAAATGGAATGGAAATATTTGCCTGTCCCTGCCCTTTAGTCTTAACAGAGAATTTCAAAGGTTTTTAGTTAAGCTCTAAGAAACCTGGTCTAGTGGAAGGTTCCAAATCCCATGGCAGGGGTTTGGAACTAAATTATATTTAAGGTCCTTTCCAACCCAAGCTGTTCTATGTTTCTATGAATCTGGGCCACAATTTCAACTCTTACATAAAAGCCTTCCTTCACCCAGACTGAGACGTGGCAACCAAGACTTTTGCTCATATTGCAGCATAACCGACCAGGATACTCCCTTTTTTACCACATTTCTAAGTTCTCTTGAATCAGTAGAACATCCATGAACAGTAGTGATGGGAGGCAAATTTACCATATTTTTTTCAAAGTGTAATCCAAAAAAGGATATGTCTGCTCAGACATGCTGAAGTAACCACTGAAGTTTTCCTTAGTTAAGGACTGCTAACTAAATCCACAGCTAGCCTAGATGGGGTTACTTTTCATGTTAAAAAGCTGAGTTGCAGAAATATGTATCCCAGCCATACAAACTATCCTGAAAACAAAATTCAGGATAATCTTCTCCTGGCACTAAATCTGAAGTAGATTAAAAATATATATTTTAACAACATTGCATTTGTCAGGTTATTGGTTTAAAAATTTTAGAACAAAGGAACAAAGAACTGGAAACCTTCCAGAAGAAGAGATAATTTGATGATTCCCCATATAAATCTAACATTTCTTCATCTTTTATAAATGGAATTTTGCAGGTCATTAGTCCCTTAATGTAGTATAGCTATCAGTTGTAGGGTGGCTCTGTGTGTGTGTGTGTGTGTGTGTGCAAAAAAAAGCATTAAAATGGTTGAGATACAGAGAAAATTGACTGCTGCATAGTCACCACTTTTAATAAAGATTTTTACTACACCCTTGGTATTATGGATCTATAATATGCAAATGTGTAGCATCATTAATATGCATTTGCTGCATACACCCTCCATAACAGAGTATGTTATGGGAATACAAATTAAAAACAATATACTCGACTCAGCTAAATTTTAATGGCCCATTGTATGAGTGATCCCCAGTTGGGAGGTACCTAAGCCCTTTGTCTTCGATACTTCCCTTCCTTCCCCACATCCATTTTCTTTATTTGCTCTTGTTTTCACTGACACCTCCACAGCTGAATTAGTTAGGTCTCAGCATAAAAAGTAAAGTAATATGAATGTTCTTTGTTACCTTCAACAGTGGTAGCTGGCACAAGAACTGAAAGCTGAGTCCTAGAAATTAGTTCAGCCAAGAGTGCCCATAGTGGGATAAGCTGTGCAGCCCAATCTTCTGTGTAAACGTACCCTGAGGTTACTTTGGCTTGTATGTGCTGCTGAAGAGAGCTAAGGCATTACCTAACTGAGAGGTGAGTCATCTGAGCACATCCCCTGACACATTTCTATTCTCACCTTCCCTTCCTGGCTGCCTGTCCAGGGAAAAGAAGCTTCTGATACCTTTCCTTTCATCCATCAAAACCTGTCTGGAGGGACAAGATCACTCCATCTGGCAAACCAGACCAGCAGCTCTCTCACTGACTCACATATACCAGTGGCTTAAGTTTTGACAGTGGATGCAATCACTGGCCCCAAGCTTTCCCTTCTGACTCTCTACCAGAGTCAGCACTTGTGCAGCAAGGACAGACATAACAATGAAACATCTTTAAAGCACTGCAAATTACAGCCCAGCATTTTAATGTCAACTGGTGTTGACTGAGGCTTGACCTAAGATGAGCCTCAAAGTGAAGCCTTGCAGGAGACAGTTCACAGGCAGAGCAGACAGGGACCCTGCTGGCATTAGGAAAAGCAGATGCCACCCAAAATGAAGTTACCCATCCTCATTAGCCAGTGCATGCAGTCAAACCTAATAATGAGCTTGCTGTTCTCATCAGTGCTTTTTGCCTGCAGGCTCTAAACTTCATAGATCAGATGCACCTCCAACCACACTGTGGGGTCAGTGTCATCTGACAGTGACTGTGAAAAGGATTGGTAGGGAAGGTAATTTTTTCCATTGCCCCAGTTAAACCTAGTAAAGATTTGGGTAAAAGTCCTTAGTGGATGCTAAGAGTTTAGCATACTGCCAGTTTATCCTGAAGTGTTTAAGGCAAATCTACTATATGCTTATATAAACTGAAGAATTTTAAAAAACCACATGCACTTTTACAGTTTCTTTTATTCAGTAATGGATTTTTATTTATTCAGTTATGGATTCCAACATTATTTTCCTTTACTTAACAATGCCTGTCCCAGAGCTTAATCCTTCCAAAATGCAATAGGGAGAAAAATAACACAGCAAGATGCACTCTGCTAATTGGGCTTCCCAATATGGTGTGAGGACATTTGTCACTCAGCCTGCTTATTCAGTGCTGCATATTCAAGCTGTTTCAGCAGGTCTAGCTACTCTTGTGGGAAATTAAGCTGCAATCAGATTCTACAGTCATTCAGGTCTAGACTGTGATATTGATCACAGAGCAGACAAACTGAAGGAGCAAGGTTGAAATGGCCACTTTGTATAAGAGCACAGTTACTTGACAGAAAGTGATCTTTTGCAGATGCAAATCTGCTATGCAAGGTGTAATGTGGTTGATTCCAAAAGCTGTGAAACAGCTGGGAAGCCACAACACAGGAAAGATTCCATTTATTTTAATACGTCTGTCTCATGTCACCTTGTCCATGAATCTGAGTTACACCAAACCTTGGAGTTTGGTGTAATTCAGGATCTCTTTCAGATTTGTAGCCATTAATCACAATGTCTTTCATGGAAATTTCATCACAGATGTGAAGAAAAAGCATGCTGCCCTGATGCAAAGATTGCAGAATCTTTGATGCAGTTGCTCTGTCCACAAATTGTTTGATGAGTCCCAGCTTCTGCCTACAACAGGAATCACAAAGCTGAAAACCTCAGGGAACCTATACAAGTTCCCATCATGTGACAGATTTTCAGCTGAAAGCTGTGTCCATTTTGATTCCTTTATCAATACTTGATAACCACTGAACATGGGTTGTTGAAGTTCTTCGTGCTTTGAACTAATTTTACCACAGCTATAAATGACATGTTGACCAGTGAAGCAAGAATGGGATGACATAATGGAACCACACATTTTCATCTGCCAGTTTCAACTAGCTGATGATTAGATGTGAAATGTAATATTGATAATGTTCTAAGTGTTCCTGTCCAAAGATGAGTGGAAGTGGGTACATAATGTGAAACAATCTTTATTTGTATACCAATAATCCTGGCTAGAATGGGCAAAAGGCTACATAAAAATAAAGATCTTGAACACTGACTTATAAAACACAGATATAAACTCCAGAGGGCAAGTGATGACAGAGATAAAAATGACAGTTGTGAACTAGGATATCATTAGCTCACAACCATAAGTTCCTAACAAAAACTATAAAATCATTAAAGATTTTTATTCTTAACTAATATTTAGTGTGCACTATACAGGAAACACAAAGAAAAATGCCAGTGAATTGACACAGTCAGTAAACCTAGGCTATAAAAATACTAGAGTGAGCACTAGTACAGATGGAAAGGAAAGGATTCTTACTGAGGATAATCATAGTTGTGGATTTTAAGAAACCTCAGAAAATGTAACTGTCCAAATAACTTCTAATGGTATCTTACAATCTCTTCTGAGATCACAACATCCTTCACATAATGTTTTCATTTGTGAAAAGGATGACCAAATTTACATACATGCTTAAATAAAACACATACAAAATAAGCATCTTTTGAAATTATTATTTCCTTTCTTATCTTATTTTTTATAAAACCCAGAGAGTAAACCAAATTACTGATTAATTTGAAAAAGTTTCAAAAATATTTTAAGTGCACTTGCATCCTACTCTTAGAAATATTTGATCCATTACTTCCTTCTCTGTGAAATAATGTCCTTGAAAGAAAATGCTTGGTCAGCTTTTGAACAAAGACTGGAAATTGCTCAGAAGATATTCCCTTTTTCATACCCCCACAGTGCCTAGCAGCAACGAGCACCCTGCTGTCTTCATAGCTGGAACTGCTAAAGGAGGAGAGTCCCAGGATGATAGAGACCTTCTTCACAGAAACCTCCATTTGGTGGGCTGCAGCAAGAATTGCTGACAACAGTTCCTTGTGAATTACTTTTTAGCTTACAACAAAAAGACTTTGTGCCAAAATTCTTTCCTAGGACTTATCTGGTGCCAAAGATCTTTCCCTCGAAACCAGTAGCTAGTGAGTGCTCTACCATAAGAGACATAAGAGAGGAGAAGTGGCTTGCACATCTGAGAACCATGAGTCTCTACACTGTGCCTGAGAAAAAGTTTAAAAAGTTCATATGACCATCATATATTTCGCAGAATAAAAGAAGCAAAATGAGAAGTATCGAATAGCAAGCTTAAGAGACCAAGAAGTTCACTGCAATATCCACCAGAATGTCAATTTAAGCCCTGCAACTTACAGCAAAATAGACTTTTAGCAGAGAGATGTTTCCCTTAGAGAGTTAAAAACCACCAAGTCCAAGCTGAAGGAGACTGGCTCACAGCATATAATTGAAAATCCCCCATGCTCTGGTCTAGAGTCAATTCACCTTATTGCTGGAAAATAAAATAAACATCATTTGATAGGATAACCCTGGTTAATCATTCAGTCTTCTACTCATAAGAGGAAGATGGCAGGTCACAGTGCTCATCCTTAATGGCAAAAAAAAACTTCTTCATTGAAAATTCTGTGTCTCTATATAGAATTTTTCTTCAAAAGATTATAAAAGATCATGTGAAAAACAGTGCACAGGGAGGCTCAGTCTGGTCTGGCTGAATTGGCTTTGAAGCACTGGTCTCTGAACTACTTGCTACAATTAACAGGTCCCTTTCCTCATTAATATTGGACCCAGCTGGTTCAGGCCCTGTAAGGATGGCTCATCTGGCACCCTGATGAGATCAGTGGAGGAACATAAATACAACAGAAGCCACTGCCATCAAAAAAAGCTGCTTCTTCAGCATAAGAAAATAACTAATTTACATCAAAAAAGTGATATTTCATTTTCTCATTCTATGACCATTAAAATAAGCTGGGCATTTTCTTAATATCCAGGGGGAAAAAAAAAGGAGAAAAGCCAGAAGGTGTGGTATAGCACTAATGAGGATCAAATAAGACAGCAGGAAACCTAGTTCAAGCTCAAACTCAATTCCTTTTTCCTTTCCTTTCCTTTCCTTTCCTTTCCTTTCCTTTCCTTTCCTTTCCTTTCCTTTCCTTTCCTTTCCTTTCCTTTCCTTTCCTTTCCTTTCCTTTCCTTTCCTTTCCTTTCCTTTATATTGAGCCAGAAAGGTGTACAGACAGAAAATTTCAGAAACTATAGATTCAGTGTCTGAATCAGATTCTGTTTCCCATCCAAGGATCTTTAGATGTTTTAGAAAAATTGATTAGATTCCAGTGCAACTGAGAATGTTACCTGACTCATCTGACAGAGGAAAGAGAATGATATTAATTGCTACTGGCAGAAAACAAGTCTGTGTCAAAGCCTGGGCCAAACCTTCAAAATCTTGGCCTCTACTTATAAGAGAATGTTACAGTCTACTCCAATGACTCTGGAGGTTGAAAATACTTTCTTTTCATATTCTAAGCATACACATATATCTATTAAAAACAAAAACAAAAAACCAAACCAACCAAACAAACAAAAAAAACACCCACCAACTTTTAAAAGCATCTATTGGCTTCCTCAGGAAGCCAATGTTTTGACTGCTTTAAAAATTGGTCATTAGAAGACTTATAATAGGTTTATCAACTTCTTGCTTTGTGAAACAGAAACAGAGATGAGAACAATTCTTGTTCATTAAGTTGACAGCCACTGCAACATTCATGCTTTCAAAACAACCAAGTTTCTGTAAATTAGTGAAGGGGTACCTCAGTGTACTCAATCATGTTTCACACACACCTGTTAAGCAGTGATTGCACTTGTGAGTTTGTAATACTTGTACTTCCTGTGGACAGTGGTGCCTCTCCTGCCACAGCCATGAAAGGATTTCCAAAGCTGTTCAAAACGTTTATTATGGGAATAAAAATTGTTATGCTGAGTGAAATCTTACATGTTGAAAAAGTCCAATTCTTCAGAAGCCTGTGTTCAGCCAACTTGACAGGCTGTGAGGGCATTTTTCCTGAGGCAAATGATACACTGTCAGCCCAAGGGAGCTTGCTCTCCTGAAATTTATCTGGGATACCACAGCAGATGAATCACTCTTCTGGTAAAAGCGTCCTTGTGTGTACTATTAAGAAAGAAAACGGGACTAGGAACACATTTAGCAGATCTGTAACTGGAGTTGAGTAATGCAGCCAAGCCCCAGATTTCAGCAACACATGCTACTCTGCCCTCACACTACTCGTAAACAACTTCTTTCCTTGCTGCTTTCCAGTCAGTTCACTTCCCTTTCTAATCCCAGGAAGTCACTGCCCTCCCTTAAATGCTGAAAGATACATTTTAATCAAGAGGAGAACTGAACAGTAGCATAATTTTACTTAAAGCACACACCAAGCCACACTTCAGAGCTATTTGGGGAAGAAACCAACCGCAGGCAGGCAGCCCCCCTTGCAGAGATCAGGCTGGGTGGTCATTTGAGCCAGGGACAACACAGTCAATTCAGACAGATGGCCACTAAGCCAGCCTGGCACATTTGGGGAATATCCAAGATGTTAAAAAGGAGATGCACACCTTCAACTCCCTGCAGCTCGAGTAGCCTAGACCTGCAGGAAGAAATTTATCTTTTTTCCTCTTCAGTAGCTCATCTGGGGGGAAAGTGCATTGGGAAAAATGCAGTTAAGGCTGAACAGACTTTCTCCTGCCAAAATGTTTGTGTGTGTGTCTGTGTCTGTGTGTCTGTGTGGTGATGAGACTGTCAACATTTTAAAAATTCTCTCCAATTATTTAGACCCAATATCACCGAGTGAATTCAATTTATATTCACAAGAAGCTTAATAACTCAATTCTATTGCAAATTTATCATTCTTCATTACTTCCTCTACTTGCTCTACCCCTTAGTCTGTATTTTTTTCAGATTTCACACATATTTCACACACATTCTCTAGGGTCTGTGTGCCATGTTTCTTGGTATGTTAATTGTTGTCGGATCAGAAGGAGCTGGGACATACTGTACAGTACTCAACAGCCATTTCAGAAGATGGAGAAAAATTTGCTTTGATCTGTTTAAGGCATACTGAGACACCCAGGATATTTGGTGAAAAGGGCAGCAATCACCTTATGCTGATGAAGACGCATCATTCAAAGAAAGATGGGCTCCCATGCTCACAGAAGGCAAGGAGTAGATAAGGAACAGGAAGAAACAACGCTGTATTAAAGAGGGAATATCAAAAGCTGGAAAAAGATTTAGCAATTTGTGAGGGCTAATGTTTATCATTAATATTGTATCTGGCTTTAGTTCTGTGCTCCCAATAGATTAAGAATTGCAAGCAAACATTTCACCCTGAGTCAGGCTGAAGGAACATGAAGATATCAGAAAACACACTGCTTCCTACTTTTCATTTCATCTTATTTACTTCCTCTTCCTTGTTTTCTTCCCCTTGTGTAAGGGACTATGTTATCCTCTACTGCATCATCCATGTCATACAGATGATGTCAATCCACAAGGCTGAGGAGGGAAATGACATATCTAAAAGACATAGATGCACATGACAGCTACTGTCCAACAAAGAAACAGAGAGATGTGACAAAGTCCCCATTACACTTTGTCCTTCCATGCATGTCCTCTGAAGGTCAGTAACTCCCACTACTTGCTAGCTGCAGCCACTGAAATTAAAATTAGTAAGCTTTGGGTCCCTTTAAATGTCACAGAGGGAGGCCCAAACCTCTTTAACCATAAAGATAACATCTGCCTCAGAAATGGAAAGCCAAAGAAAAAAGTCCAGACAAAACCAGTTGAGTAAAACATGTAAACTTTGGGCTACTCATTAAATACAAAACACGTTCATGTAAGACAAAAGCCTGTAACAGAAATTTTTAAAGCCCTGAAAATACAGTATTTTTTGTATCTACATTCTCTGTCTCTTATATTTTTACAGGTCTGTAAAAAATAGTTATCTCTTACATAAGTAAAAGTGCCACAGATTTACTGGGGTCACTTGGAAAGTTAGCAGAAAGAGGTCACGCTTCCAATCACATTAATATACTAACATGCCCAGCAGTAGATTATGTTAATTTTTAGAGTAATTTTTAAAATTTGTAATGCAACACATTACTTGATAGGATTTCTGAGCCTTCTTGGAGCTTATTAGTCTGCTTTTATAAACCAAATGTCAGCTTTATCAAAATCAAACATTAATTATTAGTGATGGGCAAACCTCAGAAGGTTTTGAGGTTTGGTCTAGTTTGACCAGACAGGCATGAGACCAGCTGCTTGTGTGGATCATTTTGATGGCAGATTGGACTCCTGATTCTGCAAATGTTGCACAGTTATTGCAATGCAAGCACACAGACAGAGCCTGCTGCCTTCTAGGAGGATAGTGGAGTGTCTTGAGCTCAGCAAGCGTGGGGCTGCCTGACTCATCATGGTCAGACTGCACCATCACAACTTCCCACAGCATCCACTGCAGGGGCTGTGACAGGGCCCTGCAATAAAAGTGCACCACAATAAAACATCTACAGGGAGTTAGGACTAGAACTGTAAAAGAG
>VZRH01003705.1:956162-1014046 GCA_013397555.1 Urocynchramus pylzowi | reverse complement strand
GAGAGGAGAGGAGAGGAGAGGAGAGGAGAGGAGAGGAGAGGAGATACTATGATACGCTGAGGTATACTACTAATGAGCAAGAGAAGTCTTAGAAATATTCTAGGACAGACCTGTATAGATTTGTACAAGCTGAATGACACATTAGGAGTCATAAATCCATGAGCCTGAACACCAATCAATACATTTGCAAGGGCTGTGCTTGAGCTGAGGAGCTCAGCCTCTTCTCAGGACTTATTGGCTCAAATGGGGTGACTTTTTACTCTAGCAGAACAAGCCAACATGGGTATATGACTTTTGGGCTGCAGCTTGCAATTAAGAATACGGGGTGTGCCAGCATACGTCAGTGAAGACAGGCCTGAGGGGGGCATGTGTGAGGAGCCAAGCTTTTGGCCTGGAAGTATGATTGCTTACAAGAAAATGAGAAAGTTCAATTTGTTTCTGTATTTCTGTGAGTAACCAGGTGAGTTTTACTGCATGGCAGAGACTTACTGGGAAAACCCGTGATCACATTGAATAACCAGCAATAGGACTTCACCAGCTAATGCTCTTCCCTGTCCTGTAACAATGGTCCTTCAGAGCAGAGCTACAAGGCTAGTTCTTTACCACTCTCTCATTTTTCTTTATTTTTTAACCTGAAGCTGTTGTTTTACATAACTATCACCAGTGCTACTTGTGGGAGCCATAGCAGATGGCTCAGACCATCATCACAGCTCAGATTTCTTCTTCACTGCCCAAGGGTGGTCCATCCCTTTTCCCTGTCACCTGCTGAATTTTTAAGCACTGTATGCAGAACTTGTAGATGAGAAATTTCCCTACATACACCCACCTTTTTATTAATTTTGAGGCAATCTTCTGGTGAGGGGGATGGGAAGGCATTACTTCAAACTGACAGCCAAAACTCACTGAAATCTCATCCTTCTGTTACTTTTTTTCAGACCTGCCATTGCAACCAGAGGAGAAAGTGAGCACTGGCATGTCAGCTGTTTTTTGAGAAAGAAGGACTGAGTCCTCTTTCATTTTGAAAAGAAACAGGCACATTCCTCCAGGGGATGGTTTTACCTTGCATGAAAGAAAGTGTCCATGTCATTTCCATTTCCTGTGGGGAAGTCTTTTCTCAGTGCTGCAACTTTTGAGAAAATTCCTGAGGTTCCAAAAACTTTCCTCATCCATTGATGATCCATGGAGAACTTTAAGACAAAGACACTTAGGTTTCCTTTCATAGTGAAAACCAGCCACCGGAAAATGGGCACTGGTGACATGAAGTGTAAAACTCCACAATAAATTTATTCCTAATGAATAGAACAAATTGGTTGTGAAGCAGATTCTGAACCTAGTTCTCTCAAATCCCAGCTAACTCTATAGCTACTGCACCAACTGCAGGAGCAAGGAAAGATCAGCATCAATCTTCCCACATCTACTTACTGCAGAGAGCCTACATCTTCCCCCTTAGTGCATGGAGATGGCCATGGAGAGAAACATGGGTTTAGGTGAATCTTTAGTTCACATCAGCCCAGCTACACTTGTGTCCTCAAGTTAGCACAGGAGCAGAGGTTACAAGTAACTGTCAAAACCCGAGTCAGATGCCTGGACCTTATGGCAGCAACAGCAGCAGAAAGCACAAGAGTGAATGACATTACAGCCATGGTGGGAGCAGCAGTCAGTGGAGGAGCAGATGTGATTTCAGTCACATCAGTAACAGAGACAGGCAGTGTGGAGGCAGATGGGCCTCTGACCGAGCACAGGCAGCCAGCTGCAAGATGGAAGATGCTGCTGCAAAGCTGGTGAGACAGATGCTCCCGTGATGGGAGTAGCACTGCAGCAAGACCTGCAGCAGCAAGACCTGCAGCAGATGCTGCAGCTGCCTCAGAGCAGTGGGCAGCCAGCGTTTAAGATGCAGCTGCAGGTGCTCTTTGCTTCTGAATTCCTAGTGGCCACTATTTGCTGAATGGGGATAAGTGCTTCTACTTTTACACAATAATTTCTGCAAATTATTGGGGTGTGGCAATGCATGGCACTAAGATGAGACCAGGATTACATTTCTCAGTGATGATCAGCTGCTACCCCACTTCACAAGAGCATTCACAGGCCATTCAGTGGGACAAAAATACAATAAAGACTTACTCTGAAAAATCCTACCTCTACCCCTTATGCTGTTCTGTAGCTGAGAGTATTTTATACCCCAGCCTTCTCTGTGAATGTAGACTCTTCTCAGCTGGAGGAGAAAGTGTCTGTGACACTTGCTGAAATCTTCTCCATAGATTGGATTGCTCCCAGGTTTTCACCAGCTGAATGTCTCCGTGCCCAGCCTAGGTCCTCTCTCAGCCTTCTGACAGACCTCTGTTGAGTCCAGAGAGAGACTATTTCATCAGATAAGTAGTAGAATTTATCCAAGCCTTTCCCAAATATGGCACAACATTTTGATAGTTTGGGACACATCAAGCAAAAAACCACAATATTCAAAGCATGAAATTTTGTCATGAAGTAGTTTTTGTTCAAAGTCTTTTCTCAGAAGCTATGCATTCAATATGAGCATCTGGACTTGCCCAATGAACACATACTATTCTGGTAGAAGAAAGGCTTCAACACTAAAATTCAAAGATTTTTGAAATTGGAAGGTAAACAGAAAAATAATATTCTCCATGGCCTTGAGATCATGGTGAAGGAAGAATGGATATTACAGTCATGGTCAGTTACAAATACGTGCTTTGTTCATTTAAGGAGAGTCTCAGTTCTCTGAAAAAAAAAAAAAAAGGTGATGTTTTCATTCGCTATCCATTAGAACTATTTGAACAATTCTTAAATATATTGATAAGTCTTTCTAAGCAAACATTTCCAAACTGTGTGTGCAGATGAGCCCTTGAGAAGTAACTTGATAACTCTTAGTTACACCGTAATAATTGATACGACAAGCTCCAAATTTCTCCCTTTCCCTCTTCTTTTTTTCCCCCTTCATTTCTAACTGTAATTTCTATTCAAATGAAATCTTAAATATTCTGCCCTGACCTTTGCTGGAAGGAATTTAATTACCTATGGAGTTTACATAAATTATATGCCTTGTTTGTTTAAGATTAATATTACACAGAGATCAATAGAGCCATGGAACATCAGTATAAAATGGCTTCTTGCAAATGCCACCAAAGGTCACAAAATTCTTTCCGGGAAAAGGGGACAAGAGACATGGTGTAGCACATTCCTGTCGTCAGTCCAGTGTATGTCACTGCTGCTGCATCTGCAGCCACTCAGGGATGATTTATCAGCTGTTAGAGGACACTTAGTACAAACACTATAAGAACCAGCTGAGGAAAAATTAATTGAATGCAGTGATGACTACAATTCATCATTCTCGAAAAAATGGCTCAAAAAGTGAGAGAAGGATGATGCATTGACCACAGCTCAGATAAACTGCTTTTTATAACACTCTTTGGAAACAACCTCTTGCTCTCACAAATGCAATGCCAGTTTCCTTGTGGAAAAGGCAGCTCTTATTCTTGGTTTATGAGATGGAGAGGACACACAGTATGCATAGTCAAAAGTCTCATTAGAAATTACATGCTTGTAGCTTGGTAGAGCTGCTTTCTGTGTGCCCTAGGTGTGTTTACCAGAAAATTTGAGTTCTCATATTAGGTTGACAGATTTAATGCAGTGAAAGTGCAACACTGTCAACACTTCCTGGCTGATCAAGACGAGATGGAGTGCCAAGAAAATTTTTACCCATGTTAAAAAGAAAATGGGTTGAGAGAACAGCGAAGAAATAGACAGTATCCTACTGTTAGAGCAGTGATGTGAAATGGCAAATTTGGTTTGCGTGGCCAGGTTTTGATAGTGGGGGCTACAGGGGTGGCTTTTGTGAGAAGCTGCCAGAAGCTTCTCCCATGTCTGGCCAATCCCTGGCAGCTCCAAGACAGATGTGCTGCTGGCCAAGACTGGGCCAGTTAGAAATGATGAAAGCACCTCTGTCACCCACACATGAGAAAAAAGATATTGTGCAAATGTAGTTGCAGCCAGAGAAGACTGGGGTGAGAAACTGTGAGAACAACAGCCCTGCAGACACTTAGGTCAGTGGAGAGGGAGGGGCAGGAGATGCTCCAGGCACCAGAGCTGAGATTCTCTTGCAGTCCATGGTGAAGACCATGGTGAGGCAGCTGTGCCCCTGCAGCCCATGGAGATCCATGGGGATGCAGAGATCCACCTGCAGCCCATGGAGGAGACCCACACCAGAGCAGGTGCATGCCTGAGAGGAGGCTGTGATCCCATGGGGTGTCCATGGCAGGGACCTGCAGAAAAATGGAGAGAGGAGCCTATGCTGGAGCAGGTTTCCTGGTAGGACTCGTGACCTTGTGGGGCCTCACAGTGGAGCAGCCTGTTCCTGCAGGACTGCACCCCATAGAAGAATGACCCACATTGCAGAAGTGTGTGGAGAACTGTCTCACAAGGGAGGAACCCCACGCTGGAACAGGGGAAGGACTCTTCTCCCTGAGCACCAGCAGGAACAACCCATGATGAACTGACTGTGAACCCCATTCCCATCTCCCTGTGCTGCTGGGGCAGGAGGTCGGGGTGGGAAGATTGGAGGGATGGGGAAAGGTGTTTTTAAGGCCTTATTTTACTTCCCATTATCCTGCTTTGATTTTGTTAATAATAAATTCATTTATCTCCAATTTGAGCCTGGTTTGCCTGTGATGGTATTTAGTGAGTGATCTCTCATCCTAACCCTTGAACTCTGTTATGTTTTCTCTCCCCTGTCCAGTTGCAGAGGGGAGTGATAGAGATGGGCTTTGGTGGGTGCCTGGCATCTAGACAGGGTCAACCCACTACAAGCTCGAAAGACTCTACTACAGCTGAGTCAAACCATAGAGTTCAACCAGTTTTCCACTGAAAAACCTCTGATTTTGACAATAAATGGCCATATTCTGACATTCATCAGAGTTAAGCACCAGATGCAAAACCTTTTGCTAATATTGCTAATGTGAGGGGAGATTTTCACAATTGTTCACAAACTAGCAGCTCCCGCTGTGACACATTTTGCAAGAGACCAGTAGTTGGTGTACACAGTTCTTAGGACTTCTAACCAATTAGCCCTGTGCCAAAATAGGAACTGATTTATGAAAATCAGTTCCTCACTGTGGTAATTAGCAGGGTTTTTTGGGTTTATTTTTGATCTTCAAGAGGTGGGCAGAATGATTTTAACTTGACTTTTGAGACCTGCAGGTTGCATTTCTGGTCTCTGAAAGAAGGAAAAAGCAAAGTGGTACCCTCATTTGTAGACTGTGATGGAATTCTCTGGTGACAACCATATTTTTGTTGGTGTGAAAGTCTTTCTCAGCTCTGCTTGGGATAAACTTCTATTGGGAAGTGAGACTTACCAGCTTTATCTCCAGGGTATGAATTTTTGGGTCTATAATAAACATGGATTATAAACCAACTGGAAAAGTTGGTTTTATTCTACATAATAGAGCACAAAAGCACTTGACCAAGGACTTCTGCTCTACAAAGCAGTACAGCATGCAATTTCATACATAGGAAGATGACTTGAAGCTATACAATCTGGAGCTTCATTCAGAGTATAGTTGGATTCAGGCCTTTGGTTTGATCCACTGTGGAGAAGAGGCTCAGAAGCTGAATTGAAGTGGGATAAAACTTGGATGTTTAAAAGGCCCCAAAGGCCAAGCAGAGTTTTGATGTGGAATTATGCTCTGAACAGCATTAGCAATATTAGCAATCTTTCAATTACTGTGCGAGCCTCTTTCGGCAAGCCTGGAGTCAGAACACCACGCTGAGGGAGCATTCAAACAGAAATGATACATCCAGGGTAATAAAACTCCCATTGTTTCCTTGTCCTTTAATAAAGCCTGTAAACCACAGATGGGATCAAGACCATCTTTTGCAGGGCACTGCACATACAGGAAGGATGAGACAGGCTTTCCTCTGCTCACAGACCATGAGAGAGGGAGGGAGAAGGGCAAGGATGAGGGAAAGGGACTTGTCTCCATGCCCAGCTTGGCAGGAACTGAGCCCAGCTCTGCCTTCTCACTCACAGCCCAGCAGAGTAGGAAGTACATCCCACAAGCACCAACTGCAGCTCAGATGGATGTTTCAGGTTCCAGTTACAAAAGGAGGCCTTGATGGGCAGCCCTGTTTGCTGGCTTGGAGCCTAGAGGTGTCAGAAGAGGTCTGTCCACTCACACGAGCAGATGTGCACACTTACAGTGTGGCTGGGATTTTAGCAACCAGGATGGGCTGCAACTGGACCCTTGTACAGGGACAACTGGAAATTATCTACCAAGTGCCTGTCAGGCAAGGAGGGGCCCTGATTTCTGGTGTAAAACTGCAGTTCATATAATTAACTAATGAGAACATCTTTGAGTTTTTCACCTATGTCCCATTTGGTGCTGTTGATGGTGTAGGTTAAATGGAACATGAAATCTTCCATGTACATTCTGTGCCACTGCCAAACTCTTATCAGTAATCACCAGCCCTGAGGCAGGCTGCTACGACTCAGGCTTCACAACAGATCTTTGTGGATTTCTACCTTTTTGACCAGTGACAATTGTAGCAATGCCAGCCCATTTAGACACAGGCAGAGGTGAAATGTCCCAGAAGCCTGGAGATAAGTGCCATTTAGTGAGTGGACTTGTGTTAGAGCATCTCACTCACAGGCCAGGAGGCATGTCCATACTTTCAGTATCATCTGTGAAGACCTCGTGGCCACCACTGAATTTTGAGTGAGTCTTTGGCTGGTTTTGTGCTTTAAGGGAGGGGATGGAGGTATAGGATAAGAATCATCATCTTTGCTGTAACAGCAGAGCATTGTAGCTCGGCCCTGAGATTCTGCTTTTTTTTTTTTTTTTTTGTTTTTTTTTTTTTTTTAATTTTTTGTTTGTTTTTTTTTTTTTTTTTTTTTTTTTTTTTTTTTTTTTTTGTTTTTTTTTTTTTTTTTTTTATTTTTTTGTTTTTTTTTTTTTTGGTTTTTTTTTTTTGTATTGTTTTGTTTTTGTTTTGTTTTTTTTTTTGTTGTTGTTGTTTTTGATTCCTAAGACAAGACCATGATGAGGAGCAAAATGTCTTATCAATAGATTGCAGTGGTAGTGACACAGGGCTTTAATTCAGGAGGGTGTATCCACATCCCCTTTATTCCCTTAAGGACTATATTGTATTCTAATGTGAAAGATCCAGAAAAGGTCCACAAAACTATGCTAAACACTGCTTCCAGTACAACTTTAAATTAAAAGTTTGATTATGCAATTGCATGATGACCTATAAGAGAAAGGTAAGAGGGGGTTACTGGTTCATTTCTCTTGTGGGCCAGGATATCACCCCAAGAAATATTAAAGCAGTTTATAGGCTGTATGATTCATTCTTCAGAGGCAGGAAAACACTTGAAAATAAAGTTAAAATGATGATGTAAAAACTGAGGTTTTTATCTGTGCATGTTACATCAGTGCAAATCTATGCAAAGAAACCTGCAACACAGCTTGGTCCCTTTAGGCATTTCTAAATATTCTCTATTAATACATTGAAAATCTTAAATACTTGGAAATGTATTACAGACATTGTCATTCTTGGCATAGTAAAAATTAAAACCATCATTGAACATAAAGCATATTTTACCACATCTAACCTTAGCTATGATTACGAATTCTCATCATTCCTTCACCAATAATTTCAAGTATTAGCCCAAGGCAAAACCTTTTTGGCATTCTCCTTTTATTACCCATAACAGAATATGTCAATTTTAGTACCTTCCCTTGAGGTGAAATCCTTAGCTATGAAGGGGCTGTGGCACTTCACCCAGTTTTCCAATGATCTTCATGCAATTCCAGCCTGTAACCAAGCAGAGCAAATGTTTATGCACAGAGCCGAAACAAATCAGCTCTGATGCCACCACTGAGAACTGAGTGACCTTTGGCAGAGGAGCCCAGCTTCCAAGGTTCAGCAGGCAATGAGGATTAATTTTATGGTCTGGACAGAGTCCTGAATTCCAAGCATAGAAATTGGATGTTTGTAATAAGCTATTTACAGTTGCAGTTCTATTATTTTTATTGGTCCTCAAGGACCCACAAACAATGCTGCACATTTTGGTCACCGTCTCCTAACTCATTGTGTATTCACTGTCTCCATAAATAGATATTGCTTTTTGGACAGCATCCTCCATATCTCTCTCTCTCAAAACAAGGAGCCATTGGGCTAAGAATTGCAAAGGCTGAGAGTGAAAGAAGAGACACAGTTTTCTCAGCTCCCACATGAAGTGGCTATAACTCTGTCACCAGGGGAAAAGTTGGGAACTATAGGAACAACCACAGCATTTTTAGTAACACATATTTGCAGAATGTCCAAAAGAGGAAAATTCTGTCAGAACTTAGGGGATAGAACGCTCTGATGAAATCTTTTCACAATGTTGCTGTCAAAGCCTTTCCTCATTTCTCTCTGGTACCTGAATACCACAGACAGGATATTCAGCACATTTTATCTTTGCTTGCAGTTTTCATCTAATGTATGAAGCCCAGGCAAAGCTCTATGGAAAACTCATTCTAGATGTATAAAGTATGCTGGTGGATGAGGTAAGAGTAATTTTTCCTGCATGCCCAGCCTAAAAGCTGCAGAGTGAGGGCCTGCAGAGACACAGCTCTGGAGTCTTGGCTCAAGTTGACATTATTAACCTGAACTCTGCCAGGCAACATTTTACAATCATTCAGCTTTTCTTCCTCCATGAATCTGTAGATTCTTCCAAATGCTCAGTACAGGCAGTACAGATTTATCAAGCACGAGGCTGGGAAGATTCAAATACAAGGAACATCTTGGATTCACTGCAGTTTGAGCAGCAAATTTGGTCCATATACTGCTCTTTGAAACTCTTTTCATGAACCAGTCTCACAAAGTTACTGATAGATGTATTTTACTGTAATAATGTTAACTGCATGTTAAAGCAAAAATGGATAAGGACTGCAGCAAATACCAGCAGAGAAACTGTAGATTAAATTAGAAAGAGAATTTTTTTTTCCACACTTTCCAATTAAATCGCAGGGGACACTAAGCCAGAACTGGGATGGGTAGAGGAGCTGCTGTATACTCCATTCCAAACTTGTGTCATCATTCTACTGATATTATCAGTATGGCATCTTCTTGGAAAATTACAGGAATAAAAGGGAAGAAACAGCATGGGAAGAGTACAGACCCTCAGTCAGTAGTGTTCAGAGGACCAGAGAGAGAAACCCATAGTCAATTATTAACCAAGGTCAATATTTATGGCACAGGGAATAATTTTAAGTGTACATTATTCATGTAGAGACTTGTAATGAGCACTTCATGCTTGAATAGAGAATGTATATCCTGGGATAATTTTAAAAAGAAAGCTCATAGGAAACAGGATATATCTCCTTGGAAATGGTCTGTGTGTCTGTCTGTCTCTCACTCTTGCTCCCATTGAATCAGTCAATACTTTCCACCATTACAATTCATGATCAGAAATATCCTTCAGCTGGAAGTTGGTAAGAATGGAATGAGATGTTTTAGACTCTGGTTTTGAAGCTCCTGTTTATGCAAACTGAATCCAGACTGTTGATTTTTCTTGAAAAATGGTAATGTAACCTAAATTATGTGAGGAACTCCAGCTATCCATTCCACATACCCAAACAGACAGAGGCCACTGCTGGGAGCATTTTCATTTCTCAGTTTGATGAAGTTTCTGAATCACACTTCCACTTTCTTCGTGAATCCTTCATCCTCCCAGAGTACGTATCAAGGATAAGGATGTGATAAAACACTCTTGAACTAGGAAATGACAGCTTTGCTGTGACAACTGCTGAAGAAACAAGTGGCTGGGTTATATGACTGTAACATAGGAGCCCTTGCATTTGGGATTTGGCTTGTATTCCACACATTCATACAGCATCAGTCATTCACTGAGAGTCTGCTCTTTATGCTGTTACTCTCACACACACAGAAGAGTATCACAGTATGCTGAGTCAGGCTTTAAAAGAATTTAGGCAAATAAAGATGCTGAATGGCTTCTAATAGGATTTCCAAATATGCCTAAGCACACAATTTCTGAAAGGCACCTCTGAAAATTCCATAAAGCAGTTATGTGCACCTTAAAGTGCTTAAAAAATCTTACAATTGAAAGAAAGTAAATTTCTTGCACTCTTTACCTGTGATTTTCAATAGGGCCTGGAGAGCTTTAAGTGTTCTGGACTCTTCAGCTGTTGTGTCCTTTGAAAATCCCAGCCTAAGACCTTATCCATTGCCAACAACATCAAAGAGAGGAAGCTCAGCAAAGTGATTTAGAAGTTGGTACTAACAAGCACTCTAAATCAATCCAAAACATGTCTCATGCTGGGTGACGTCTGCTATTGATCAAAGGAACAGGACAAGTCAAGTCAAGGAAACATGATTGGGAAAATAATAAAACAGCCTCAGTGAATTTTTCAAGGTTTTTCTTAGTTTGAACGATGGCACTAAAGTGCACTGCTGGCTAAGAGGTGATCATCTGTGGGATACTCCCTAGACAAAGAGGAGACATGGTATATTAGAGGGACAGTAAAAATGAATTTCCCTCCTCATGACCCCTTTTTTCTATCTACAGTTTATTTATGTTCTCAACATTAAGACTATACACCACTAATTCCTTTCTCACAGATGATGCATTACTTACATAACACAGTAGGTTGGTACTTTGTAAGGACCTTGCAAAGTGGTTGGTGTGCCTGTGAAAAAGCTGTGGGAGATACTGCCAGCTCACAGACCTGCTGATGGAGTCAGATAGCCTGGAAAGTGCAGAGAAGTTGGGAGATCTTCTTCCAGGACAGGGCTCTTCTCAAAAAGAATCATCTGTCAGGGTCCATCTTACCTAGAGGAAGTTTTTTCCCTGAGGTCACTGAAGACACCTTCTGTCTCAAAGGAAGGTCAACTATTGTTTTATGCACGCTGGGTAGAGTTGTGCTGCTTCTTCTTTTTCTATCAGAACTGAAAATCTGGTTGAGGAATATCTTACTGGCACCATTTCTGAAGACCACCCACACATCTCTGTAACTTAAACCTCTGAACTTGACATAGGGGCAGATGTCACCCTAGGGAAAAGAGGGGAAGGACTATGTTGCTGAGTTACAAACAGCTGCAGAGAAGGAAGCCCATGAAGCATGGATGTTTTACAGAAGGAGCTCAGGAGAGGGGGAGAGAAAAGCTATTTGTAGCCTGGGAGGATGGATCTTCATGCTCCAGAGGCAGGTGAGGAAGGGGGTGCAAGGTTGTGACTGAGAAAGGTGAGATTAATAAGGGCTGAAAATCTCCTGATATGATGTGACTGTAGACTGCCCTGGAGATTCCACCCCTCAAAAAGGGCTGTGAGCTGAACAACATTATCTTGCACTGGAGGAGACTGTGAGCAAGGCCAAAGCAGCAGCCCCCCTGCCTCAAGTCAGTGTCTATTCCTTGGATGCAGACTGTAGCCAAACTGATCAGTTTGCACAATTGCTGCCTTTTTTCTTTTTTTCTTTTTTTTTGGTCTTTTTTTTACTAACATAAAGTAGTTAATGAATTTTTAAAAAGCTGATCCAAGCTACTCCATGGCAGCTGTAAGAAAAACTACACTGGTCCAGCTGGCCTGCTGCAGAATAACTCCAGACAGCTGGAGACATGGTTAAAGGAATCTAGTCCTCCACAGCTGGGCTGCCTAATGAAAAAGTATCGTGTGACGATCTCAGAGAATTGCTACTACAGAGGAGAGAAACCCTGGAGACAAGGGAAAGATAGTCTTTGAGAGGTGTAAAATTCTCACAGTCAGCCAGAGAAAGTAGTTGTGTGTGCAGGAGAGCCAGCTCAGCCTGGCTTCCTATGGATTTGCCTGTGGTGGATTCGTGGCTGCCTGATCTGAAACAGATGCCAAGCGAAGCTTTTATCAAAGCCAGGGAATTAAAAATCTCTCTCTCCCAGAAGGATTCTCTTCTGAGTCTTTCCCCCAGTGAATGGATTAATAGTCTCCATCTCTCTCCTACCTGCCTGCCTGCCTGAGACTTGCAGGAATTTGCTACTGCTTTGTGTAGGAGATTGAAATGAAAAGAGTAAGTGGGTTAAAAATGCATCAGATTGAGGAAGAATACACACAAAAGCAAAACGTGATCCATTTGTTGAGGAAAAAATGCTGAAAATATAGCTGATGTGGAACATGCCATCTCCACAACATATTTCCTCTTTAGCCCCTGAATTTTCCTCCTGTTCTGGAAGATTTTTTTGTTATATAAGGAGTGGGAGAGGAAGGACAGAGCTGTGCATTAAGGGCACTGAGGGCTTACAGCTGGCAAAAACAAATTTTCAGCTACTCTAAAGAGCTCTGGATAAGTGCAATCCTGCAAGCTGCCTGCCTGCCTGCCTTAAGTAACAGGAGTTTCACTGGCTTGCATCAGCCAGCCTCTGGCTCTTCTTATGCTAACCAGGCCAGCATTATTGTATTACATTTAATGGAGCTCCTTATGTCATTCCAGTCTTGCTTCCTTTTTCTAATCCATGTGCTTTCCCTTCCTCCCATCACCTCTCCCTCATCTCAGCTGGAGTATGCATACGTGTTCCTTTTCCCCTGTACAGACACCACTGCAGTGCAGTGCTTATGATTACAAATCATCTCATTAAAGCCAGACAGCCACTCAGCTGGATGCAAATTACTGACCTCCTCCATTTATGAATGTCAGATTTTTCAGGGTGGGAAGGGAGGGAGGAGCAGGGTGGAAAGTGTTCCATTAAATGGTATCCATCAACCCTATCACATTTATAAGCTAATAAAAAGGCTAAAATGAAGTTCATTGGGACTGGCTGGATCTAGTAGTACCAGCTGGTTCTATGAAATATTAATAGAAACTAGACATGTCTCTGTGTTGGAGTCAGGTAAAAGGATGATACTCTCATTGATAAGTTACTGCCCTGTCCATTCTTCTGAGTGACATCTTCAATTTTCCTTCTGGTACCTTTAATCCTCCTCTGCATGTGACAAGCCAAGGCTAAAACACAGGAGATTCTTCTACTGAAGAACAAAGACACATATTTAAGGGGATCAAAAAGATAGCCTCAACTTGCAGGTCACACCTACTATTTTGACCTTTTTCCAGCATCTGTGAACTTTGCTGCCTTTGTGTAATTCAGAGGCAGAGCTTTGGCTTTAACTGGTAGAGGGAGACATGTCAGGGAAGGTGTTGAACCTGAGCCCTGAGTTAAAAAATGCAAACTGTAATGAAGAGTTCAGACGATGAAAATACTGTTTAGCAGCGTGGCAGAAGAGCTTGATTCAGGCTTGATAAGGCTTGATGAAGATTTTTCCATTTTGGTGACTTCTCAGTTCAGCAGGTTCTTAGACTTACCTTGAATTAGGAATAAATGTGAGCTAAAAAAATCTGCTGTTTACTGGGATACCTAGGCAACCTGGACTTTCATATATCAAGGCAATTAGCTCAGCAGATCCAGACAGATAGGGCCAAATAGCTTAAACAGAAAAGCCAAATAATAAACAGGCCTGCACTAATCTCAAAGATCTACAGATGGTCCTTTCAGGTTGCATGAGCACTGTAGCATTAGAGGGAAAGACAGTGTACCAAATGACGTCTGTCCTATGGCAGAGCAGATCATCTCCATCCATGTTAATATCAATTAAGCACTTCTCACCAACATTGAGAAACATTCTCATCTAGCCAACCAGCCAGGCTGCTGGGGGTCTCTGCAATCATTGGGAAGTATCAACTATAAAACAGAATGAAAACAGCTAAAGGAGGAGATCTCTTTGAGTCACTGCAAAGAAGAGTTTCACAAAGACAGAAATATGCACAGTAAACTTTTTGTTCTATGAATGTCTCCTCCCAAGATAATGGCCAGTCACAAGCTTTTAGAGACAAGAATAAATGCACTAGAACATACTCCTTGGCAGAGCCAGGCAGATGCAATGATAAATTAGCTGGCGGGTGGAAGACTACCTACTGTGTAGAGAACAGGTTGTCAAACAGATTCATTTATGGCTGTGAGAGTGATCAGTTGGGTTCTGAGCGGTTAGTGGAAATAATTATATCACATAAACAGCATGTTTCTTACAAAGAACAGATATGCCATTGACTAGGTAGCAGAAGCACAACTTGTCACTGAGCAAACATATGCACGATAAATTTGAAGCTTAAAATCAAACCCTTTAGATTTCCCCAAAAGAGTTCAGTTCAGAGGGGAGCTCAAGCATAAGCAATGTCAGTCAAGAAGGTAGTAGTTGCAGTGGAAGTCTGGTGAGAGGTTTATGGCAATATATTTATATGTTTGTTTCACCCAGAGGGGACAAGAGCCAAATGAGTCTTCAAAAAACAGTAGCTATTGCACACAGAGACATCCGTTCGCCAAGTGTCATGCTGCATAACTGCTTACAGCCAAAAAATATCCATTACTACAGTGAACAGATGTGAGTGAGAATAACAGGAAAGGAGAGCTGCTAAAAGAAGTTCTGCAGTGATATTCAGAATAATTCAAAGTACAGTAATACAGGCGGGGAATCTCTCCAGGTAACAGTAAACCAGCCATATCGTCACAAAATGTTTATATTATTCCCACATTTTTTGAAAACTGCTGGCATTTTAAACCATCTTTCAGGAGTAGATTGATGGAGTTGGTACCCCTGCAAAGATGAACATGGGCAGAGGAAGGAGATAAACATCCCTTGAGCTTTATGAAGGGTAGACAGCAGACCACATGGCAGTCTATACTGCCTTATGGTTCTGGCCTGACTTGTTGTGCTGGCAAACAGCCAGCTTGAGAAGAAGCAAAAAATGGATAGGGAAGCATAGAACTGGTAGAACATAAACATTCTGGTGCTTGGCAGTGATGGAACACCTGATTTTTTGGAGAAGATAGAGGATCTATTTGTCTAGGTTAGGCACAGGAATCCCACCACCCTTTTTGGTCTTCAAAATCTCTTATCTAAGGAAAAAATGGTTATGAAGTACTTTGCAAATTAGATGTGCAAAAATATTTATGTGAAGAACTGCTGGTTTGAGACAGCCTGTAGAAGAAGTTGAAGAGTTTTCTCCTCTTCAGACTCAGTAAGCTAATTTTCAGAACAGAAGATTAAGGTTAAAATGTAATGCAAATAATCATATGAACCAGTGTGTAGCCTTGCAAGTTCACTGTTTGCTTTGTTTTTTCTCCAAGGACAGCCAAAGAAGTCAGACTCTACCTAAGCTACTATCTGGCCCCATCAGCAGAGTATGTGTGCTATATCCAGTGACTGTGTCAAGGAAAATCTATTAAACTGACAGTGACAAATAACCAAATCTCCCCCTTCCAAGGAGACTATAGTCAGTCTTGCTGGTGCTCTCTTTTGTCCCAGAAACTCTTGAGTCCTATGCTACAGCTGCACATTCAGTAGGAGCTCTGGAGGATAGCCTAAATCCAGCTTGATAATTTGGGATAATTAACAGCATTTCCCCAGTCAGAGGAGGGGCTTTGAACCTGGACCATTGACATCCTGGATGAGTGTTTCAGCCACTGACTACTTTGCAAAGTGTGGCTGAGGAAAGAAGGTTGTGGAGTAACAAGAAGTTGGCCACCATTTCAGAGGAAACTCTTAGGACTTGTTAGGGTCTCAAAAAAATGAATGCAAGCATTTACCTTTGGGGTAGTGTCCCAGCTTTGGACTGGGAGTGAGGACCCTGGAGACATGCAACTTTCCCCTGCCCACCCAGGCCCTGCAGCTCTCTCTCTCCTGGTTCTCTCTCAGCTACACACTGTAGTTCCCTGCTTAGCCTACAACCTGCTTCCAACCCCAGCCTGAGCACATAATCTCCCTGTAAGCTGTGTCCTGAGCTGCAGTGTTTGCCTTATGGTACAACACCAGACAGACAAGGTGGTCACTGGACCTTTCCAGGCTACTGAAAGTGGTCTCTGATGACAAAAAAAATTGAGCTGGGTCCCACAGAGGTCCATAGCTTGAACCACTGGTCTCCACACATGCACACACATTCATCTTTTTATGAGACAAAACCTTTTTATTTTAACTTTTCTTCAGCAAAAGCCTCTAGGTAAATGGGAGCACTCCCACCAAATGCTGACCTAATAAAAGATGTGGTCCCTGACTGAATAACTTTGAAAGAAGAAACTCATAAAATCACATAGTGCTCACTTTGGCTCAGATTTTTTGGTGGTTTGTCAGTCATTTACTATTCATGACCAGGGCAATTCTCCCACTGAAGCCAGTGAACTAGAAAAGAACATGTTCTCCATGAGTATCTAGACTACATTTAACCAAGGACAGACAAAATAAAAGAGGGGGGAATCTACATATTTTCCAAATGGTTTGAATGAACACAGACTTGAAAAGGCTGGGATAGATGCATTTATGTGGATACTGATCCACCAGGCTTATCCAGACTATATTGATTGCCAGAATTTTGAGCCAGCTGAGGAGAAATGCATTGATCTGCTGAAAAGTGGCTGGAGCCTGTGAGTCATGCTGAATATCTGCACATGGAATCATAGTCTAATTTGGGTCTGAGCCCAGCTCCAGGATGCTTTTCAGGTGGATTTCATCTAAGAAGGGCTTGTACAAATGTACACCTGGTAGGGTACTCTATTTTTGTCTCTGCCTTTGCTTAGCTGTACAGAGTGTGCTTGGCTGATGCAAAACCTGCTGAAAACTCTGCCCAGGGTAAAGTAATATTCCTGCAGCAGACATTTCCCTTTCTCCCTTTGTTTTCTGTATCCTCTTCACTTTTTATTTGGGCTATGCCCATTCCTCCTTTCTCCTCAATGAGGCAATGTTTATCTGAATTTGTTTGCACTTCATATCAGATGATGACCCTCTCTCCTTCACATCATCAGCTGACTCTGCCCATGATGCCAAGTGACACAATGGTGACAGCAGAGCAGTTACCAACAGTTGCATCAGAAAAGGCATGTGACACCTGCTCTCAGGAATTAAAAAAGAGTGAGCTCACACCGAAGGTGACTCAGCAATGCTTCTCTGGTGCTTGTTATAAAACAGGCACAATTTGATCAGCCCTACAGCCCTTTACTGTAAGAGGATTTGAAGAATCTTTACATGAGCCAAATGGCAGAAGCAACCTCAGCTTATACAGACTCAGGGTATTTCTGTCTGCACATTTTTATAACCCCATGCTAGATGAGACTTGCAGTTTCACTCCCTGATGAGTAAGAATCTGAAAGAGCATGAAACAGCTGAATCATTATTCATCTTCCCAGTTAAAGAACATAGAGAACAGGTGGGAAGGAGGAGGCTACCAAAGGCCACCTACACATTTCTATTCCAAACACAACACTGTTATCCAGTTGCTTGAGATTTGAGAATTAAACATAGGCAGTGGATATTTTTTTTACATTTCTTCTTATCTTGATACAACAAAATGAAGAAATCATCTCAGTGATTGCTTCATGTACAGCTTCATGTACTCCTGCAATTCACAAAGTTTGCATAAATAAAAATTATATGAGCTGACATTGTACTTTATCCTGGGTAGACCTTTACATTATATAATTTCAACCCTGAAGAGAAGAACTCAGGGATATTGGTGGATGAAAAATTGGACATGAGCCAGCAACATGCACCTGCAGCCCAGAAAGGCAGCCCAGGAAGACAGCCCTACCCTGGGCTGATTCTTCAGCAGTGAGGGCAGCAGATGGAGGGAGGTGACTCTGCCCCTCTGCTCTGCTCTGGTGAGACTCCACCTGCAATGTCACATCCAGCTCTGGGGCCCCCCACAAAAGAAGGACATGGACCTGCTGGGGTAAGTGCAGAGGAGGACCATGAAGATGATCAAAGAGCCAGAGCACCTCTCCTGTGAAGACAGGCTGAGAAGGCTGGGGTTCAGTCTGGACAAGTGAAGGTTCTGGGGAAACCTCAGAGCACCTTCCAGTACCTAAAGGCAACTTATAAGAAAGACAGGGGCAGACTTTTAGAGAGGCCTTTAGTGACAGGACAAGGGACAACAGTTTTAAACTGAGAGAGCAGATTTAGATTTTATATAAGGAAGAAATTTTTACAGTGAGGGTGGTCAGACATGGGAAAAAGTTGCCCAAAGAAGCAGTGGATGCCCTATCCCAGGAAGGCTGGATGGGGCTTTGAGCAGCCTAGTATAGCAGAAGGTGTCACTGTCCATGGCAAGAGAATAGAACCATATGATCTTTAAAGATCTCTTCCAACACAAACCTTTTTTTTTTTTTATTCATAGTTTCTGTAATTGTTATCCTTTATATTAATCCTTTATCTGATCTCACTGGGGACTGTTCTACCATTGGTGCAACAGAGTCCAGACTAAAGTGTCTCTTCTGATCACAGTGCCTGTCACCCTCACTCCCACCTCTCACAGAATGGGGAAGACCATGGCATGTTGCTTAATCACAATAGTTGAAGGTTGACATCTTAATGGGTGAAAGGTGTGGGAAGACTGCCTCATACACTGTCTCCAAGTACTGTCTACCTTCATCAGGATGAGACAGCACTGACTTTGCCTTATTTTAGTCTTCATGCAGAAGAAACGGATATTACCCTCCTACCTTCTTCTTTACTATGACTGACACCTTTTTATGCTTCATTGCCCAAATTAGTAAAACAAGCATGAAACAGAATTAATTGAAGTCTCAACTTCTGCAGCTGTAGCCTAGTGCTATAGCTTAATAATAGCTGAGCTCTCAGAAAAGCCCTTAAAGCTTCTAAAATACCCCCACCCTTACACATTAACCAGACAAAAGTGAATTGACAAAGCAAGAAAAAATATTTCCAAGCCTCCTCATATCTCCATGACTAATGTTACTGCTGTTGTGGAAAGATCAGGGGGAAAGTGAATAAAAATTATAAATTATATTTATGCCTTTCATCCATGTCTTGTTTGTTTTCTCTTTATCGTGCATTGTATTAATGGGGAGGATAATCGTTATTTAATATCCTCTTCCAAAAAAGGCACTCAACCAAAGCATATGAGGGCTTGAAATAATTAGGATGATATAATTGGGTACATTATAGAGGGCATGAAATTAACTGCAGTTAAATTAACTCTTCTTTCTCACATGAGCATAAAGGAGAAATTGCCGAGAACACATCTTTTTCATACTAATTGGAAGCAGAGTCATGTAGTATTTTATCTGCCTGAGTTTTAACTCTGAACCACAGGTGTGCTTGTACATTCTTCTGTTGAACACTACTCTAATTGTGGTCAGCCTTTGTTTAAATCTCATGGACCCTCTTCTGCCTATAGGCAATACTGAAATTAAAGCTTGCTGCATAGTGCTATAATCCCATTTAGGTCAACAACTATATCAGAGTCTTTCAAGAACATTTAAATATGTCAATGATTCATTAGACCAGGACTAGAGCAACATTCCTGTTTCATGAGATGGAGTGTTAGTGACCTTTCTTCACAGGAGAAACACAGGTATCTGATCTCCTGTTAATTCACTCCCCATGGAGCTGCTCAGCCACCCTGGGGTGTGTCTGAGCCTGGCTCCCCCCCATGGGCCTGACTCTGCCCCCAGCACCAGGCTGATGCTCTGGAGGGAGCTCAGCCTGTCTCCAGCCCCTTGGACATGCCCAGTGCCTGGGGCTGCCCCCTTGCCTGCCCTGCTCAGGGGCACTGGGGTGGGTCCTGGCTGTGAGACCCCGGGGCTGCCAGAGCCTGCAGGTACCACAGCAGCCGAGGAGGGCTCAGCCCCTACTGCACCTTGACAACTTCCATCTGCCAAAGCAGAAATCTTCTCTGATAGCCAGATGCAAACATGCTCATGACAGTTCTGTTCCTTCCAGAAGCCACATTTTTAGTATCTTGTTAAGAGCTTCATTCCGTCCAAAAAAGAGAGACACAGCTGCTGCAAAAAAATTTACAAATTTAGGTTGAATTATTTTCAGCCAAAAAAGAAAATTGGAGAACAGAGAAAATAGTTAAAGGCTTCTGTCAAATTTTCAGAATGAAATGTTTTATTTTTTTATTTCAAAGACACATTTCTTACTAAAAATAAAATTATTTTATCATTACTTTTTTTATTTTTAAAACTTTTCCTTTCAAGACTTGACTAATTGATGACTCTTCTCCCTAAAAGTGACAGGGGTGTTTCTCAGAGATGCCTGTGCCCAGATGCATGTGTAGGTGTAACTCTAGAGCTTTTTTTTTTTGGACAGGAAAGTAGAGATAGGCTGAGCTCATAATAGTCCCACAGAGGCCTGAAGGACGTCTAGGAGTTTGGGAAAGCCCTGTTTGTGGAACTAATACTCACTAAATGACAACTTCAACTGTTCTTTTGTACTTTTTTACCCTGTGAAATTTCAAACCATTGAAACATTATTTTTATTAGTGTAAAGGGATACAGCTGGTCTAAACATAGGTTAACATCAGAAGTGACAATTTAAAATGCAAAAGTGAAGGCTTATTTGCCGTGCAGATAGGGAGCTGGAAACAGCTGTTTTGTATGAAAGCACTCATTACCTCATTTGTAATTAGTGTCATTGAGAACAACATGCTGTGGTTGTCCAGGAAGGCTCAAAACATAAGCCAGAGAGAGTACAGAAATCCAGACACCCTGAACCCATCCCTTCCCCAAGAGGAATTTAACACTAAGAGATAGAGTGGTGGTTTGTAAACAGGCAGAAATGCCTTCAGTGAGGAAACAGTCAACATGGGGGAAGCCCAGACTGTTCCACCCTGATGTGATGCCAATTTTCACCCTATTAAGTGAAACAGTGATGTTGTTGAATATGAGGATGAGAACCAGCTAACCTAGTTTTGTACTCTTCATCAATAATTGTTTCATTCATACACACAGTTCAGAAAAGAAGGGTAGAGGTGCCATTGACTCTCTCCACCCTCTATTACCCTCCTTCCTCCTGAGTAGCACCAGCATCCCATAAGATATGGTAATGTGCAGGCTTTCTCCCTCTCTCACTTAAAGTCAAATTGTTTTTTCATTCTCTGAACTTCTGTTCCTCCTTTTCCTTCTTACTGAAGGTGTACATTTCATGGTGATTTTAGTAAGCCATGGTACTGCAGAGGTGTCTGAAAACTGTATTCAAGGTCCTTCCTCCTCCAGTGTCACTTCTAAAAATGGTCTGAAGTCAACCAACAGCAATATTAGCCAAAATAACTCAGATGAGAAGAAAAAATCAAAGAAAACTGGACCAGATGTTCAAATAACAAAGTCTAGATTACAAGAGAAGGGCACACATGGACAGTAAAAGACAGCAGTAAAACACTTGCATTTCCAAAGGTGAGACTTCACTGAGTCAATCTGTATTCTAAGTCACTGGAATGTTGAGGGTTTTACTGTATTTTTTTTCCAAGGAATAATGCAGGATGTAACAACAGATCTTCAGATGGTGTAAATTGGTGTCAGTCTCCCCAAGACAATGGAGAACCAATGACTGTCATCAACTCAAAACCTGCTGCTCATTTTAAAGGGGTTGCAACTGTGTGTGCCTAGTGCTCACTGAGGGTTTCAGTCAGGCTGGCTGAAGTCAGTCTCCCATGCTCAGGCTTTGGGATGTGGAAAAAGCAGCTGACTTAAAAGTGCTTGGCCAAGTCAGAAAAGAGGCAAATGAGAAGTAGAATCCATGGGAAGCATTAGGAAAAGGGATCAGGGGCAGGAGTTAAAGGTGGAGCAATTGTTGGAGTTAACACAAGAATGTGAAAAAACACAGAAAAAATCCTGTAAGGAGAAGAAATGAAGGGACAAAATTAGAAACCTGGGCATCCATCAAAAGTAGCAGCACTGAATGCATGAAGAGGGGAGAAAGGAGGGAGGGAAACAAAAGCAATTTGTCAGCTTCCAGTTGTTTTTCAAAAGTGTAATTTTGCAACGGTGTATTAGTATCCAGCACTGCAAAGGGATGACAACAGGTTATGTTTGGCCCACCTGCTACTTTTCTTCCTTGGCTTTTAAGAAGATACACTTAGTATCTTACCTAACACAGATGACATGAAAAGTGCTTCTTTTATTGTTGTTGTTATTTTTTGGGGTTTTTTTGGGGTTTTTTAAGGGTAAATTAGAGGAAAAGGGGGTATATTATTATAACTCAGCCTCAGATGCTGAGGAAGATGATATCAAGCATCTCCTACCTGTCCTTGTTAGCTAGCTGCAGTGTGAATGCTATAAATATTTCAGGTTTTCTCCCCTCTGGAATGAAACTCTGATTCCTTTACATCTAAAAGGTACTCCCCATTTCCTTCTTCTAAGCCAAAAGCATCAACATGCATGGAAGTGTCTGGCAGTGGTAGATCTGAGACATATATGGCAGTATTACAGTTTTCATTCAACTGAGGATACAGAAATCAAAATAAAATTTCAGTCCCTCCCAAGACATAAGACTGGGGATATGTTAGGCAGCTGAAAATAACCTACATCATCACAAATACACATGCACAAGTCTATTTTACAATGTCTGAACACAAAATTGCTTGAAAGCTTTTAACCTCTCCCCAAGACTACACAATGTTTGATTTGATGATCCATAGGTTATCTAAATATAATAATCTCTTCTAAAAGTCAGAGATCTACAATATGCAAACAGAAAGCTGCAGTGTCTCCAAGAATTTGAAGATTGATGCCATACTGACTTTTGTTTCTGCAGAACCCTGGCCTGGCTATGAAGATCATCACCTCTTGTGACTCTCTTTGCATTCACTTGATTTAGGCAAGAGCCCCCGAAAATCAAAAGGTATTTGAGTCTGGAGATCAAAATGCTTTTCTCTTTAATGTGCTTGAACATTTTCTTAGGATAATTTTTGTCATGCTCACAGATGGCAGAAAAGCTTTTTCTTTATCCTACACTGTGACCATTTAGAGTGAATCCAAATGAAAAGCAAAATGATGAATTGCAATGTGAAGAGGTAAATAATCCCAGTATATGCTCCCTGCTTTGACATGTTTCGTTTGCCTGTAAGAAAAGTACCCATTGCTCCAAGTAGATCTAAATTCTTCAGCAGAAGTCACTGCTAAACTGTCCTTCTTTTCATATTTAAATCTCAGAATGTGTTACAACCTTATAACCATCATTTTCCAGGAAGAGAACATAAAGCACAAGACTATGAAAAGAGAAAAGTAAAGTTATCTGGAGAAGACAGAACCACTGAAAAAGAGGTACTTGAATCTTGGTTCAGCACCTGTACAGTAACATTTAGCCTTGTGGAAAGAGTCTACAGCCAGACAACATGATAAAATATGTTGATTATAATCACTCATATTCCAACACCAAACTGAGAATGAAATTATGCTTCCTGGAAAACTATCACTGTTGACAAACAAAACTATCATGTGTCACAAATAATTTGATTGCTGGAAGATGAATGAACACCAACTGTTCATGGGCTAGAGAAGCTCCATGTCTTTGCAATGAAGTAGGGGAAAAGCACTAGCAGATTGGAGTCCCCACCTCACCCATACTGAGCAGGTACATTGATGTCTTATTGAAAGGCCAAACCCATCTCTTTTCTCCCAAGGATGGTTGCTAAAATAGTCAGCTACAAGTTGTGGTAATTTTTTGCAATTGAAACAACAACACCAATTTTCTAGTCTTGAAAGTTTATAGAGCTGATGCAGAGGCAGCAGTTGCATCTCCACAGGCAGTTTCTTGCCCTTTCCAACATGCACTAACACACCTTGTGTTTATGTGTTATCCTGTTTCAGGACAGCACTGATGTTTGCAGTAGCCAGGAAGGGCATGGCCAGGACCTGGAGGTTATTCTACACCACCTCACCTCCTTTTCCAGGAGTGGGGGAAAGGGTCCCTTCCAGGTCAGGGGGGGTAGTCAGGTATTATTTGGCTTGTTTTGGCAGAGGGGTGAGCATATCAATCCCTTACCTCTCTTGCACACATTTGTTATTAATACTGTTGCTGTCAGATTAATATAGTTGCTAAGAGAAAACTGTTTGTTTTCTTATCTCATTTTTGTTTCCAGTAAATTGTTCTTATCACAGTCTGCAATCTTTAACTTTTGTGCCTCCAATTCTGTTCTCCATCCCACCACAGGAGAAGGGGAGGAGGGAGTGAGCAAGTGGTGCATGGTTTTGAGTGGTTTTAGGGGGAACACTAAATTGGAGAACACCATTCCTAAACTACAGCACCTATAAAGGTATCTAAAAGTTTTTTGCTGAGTCCATGGGCTGAACTCACTCACTCTGGAAAAACAAGGCCAGTTCTCAAGATTAAAAAACACACTATGCATACAATTCAGTACACAGGCACTAAGTCACCAAGAACTACCAAAACACAAATTAACACACAATAATTATAACATAACCCTGGGGAAAACCTCTGTTAATTTATAGTACTCCTATTAAATTCACTATTAACTAACTGTATAAGACTTTATAGGACATACATATCTTAAGCACCTTTTATGACACTGAAAAGGGTCAATTAATTTTCAGACCCCTACCACAGACATCAAGAGAAGACATCCCAAACTCAAAGTCCAAATAAAAGATCCAAGAGAGAAAGAAAGAAACTCAAATACTTTGATTTATATTTTGATAATTGTTTGAGGTTCCCAGGCTTCATGACAATTTAAGAGGAAGTCACATTCCCATAGAACTAAAAGCATCCATGGACAGCTTTCCATAGATGGTGGAGTGATGTGTTACATATACATTTATTTTTCATGGAAGTTGAAAGCACATTCATCTAAGTCATTTCTGTTATATTCTCTGACAGCTTTTGAAAATTGCCAGGCTAGTTTTTTGCATTTGATCTTTCAACATTATTGGAGGTTGTATAAACAGGAAGCGATGTATAGCTTCAGCATCAATTAAGATAATTCTAAACAAACACACTGTCACAGGGCTGTCAGTTCCCTGTGGTGGGCATTTTCATGGACTAAGATCACATTGCAAATCCACTTCTTGTGGAAATGGCAGTCCTGGTCTTCTTGCACTTATCTGCAGCTCCGGCTGCGTTAGTAACCCAAGCACATCCATACCATGGGCTTGAATACTGCACAGCGTGGCTCACACAGATTAATAGTTGTTACTTCACCTGGGGATGGTGGGAAGGAGGGTTCAGCCACGTGGCTGCTGTTCTCCTTGCCCTTAGGGCCAGAGAACACAACTTGACCTACTTCATTTAGCAGTAGCCTGCAGCTCTTATTCTGCTACCAAACACCACAGGATGGACTACGTAAAGCATATGGGCAGAGGCCAAACCATGAGAGAGTCAGGAATTCTCTGGGCCTTCATGGGTGTTTATCAGTGTGTGTTCAATAGTGAACAGGAAAGGGAAATCAGGTTGGGATGGAAGCTGGTGGTCATTAGTCCAACGTCATAAAGTGGCACATTTATTAAAAATGCATTTTTTTGAACTCCCTTGAAGAAGTAAGTTGCATAGACACTCTGAGGATTGACCTCCCAAATAAAAAAAGTATAAATTGAGTATGAAAAGACATGGGGAGGCAGACTCCATTACATTTCTGTGCAGAGGCTACAAACCCTTCTCTAGTCATTAATTCTTTCCATTGTTTTAGACAAGAAATAAATTCAGTATTTCAACTCTGAAGCTGGTAGGAAGTTTCCCACAGCATTCAATGAGCTTTTGATTAGACAATTCGTTTAGCTGTTCAGTTCTGTACATTTACTATGACTGCAAGTGTGTAACATTGGCTTCTCATATAACTCTGGAGGAAAGATATCTTTCCTGGCATTAATTCTAAATGTCAGACTAAGGCTCTTTATGCCTTCCCCCACTAGGCCTTTACAAATTGGTTGTATATGATTATATCAATAATTTCCACAGCACAGGTCTCAACAACATTCTGCAGGGGGACTTCATAAGTGATTGCTTTCCAAGAAAACCATGAGGCCTTCCAATCTAAATAGATGACTGGAAAAGAGCTCCACTTACTCTATGTGGGTGCTTCCCAAAAGACTTGGGTGGACAGGAAGAGACAGAGTATGATTTCTCCCAGTCATAAATCTTGTGCAGACAGGATTCTTCTTTCATACCTCTTGCAATGAGCAGTCTGGAAAGGCACAAAGGACTGTGTTGTAAGCAAGAGACTGAAGAGATGCTCAGACTGTCCAGATTTGCACTCATGT
The DNA here is from genome assembly GCA_013397555.1 of Urocynchramus pylzowi. Taxonomy (NCBI): domain Eukaryota; kingdom Metazoa; phylum Chordata; class Aves; order Passeriformes; family Fringillidae; genus Urocynchramus; species Urocynchramus pylzowi. The sequence goes on along the minus strand of VZRH01003705.1, from coordinate 988,012 downwards.
CTTCTGTGATCAGGGCCAGGTCACTGAGGGTACATATGTGTCATATGTGTGCATTATAGACAAGCACATGAGTAAAGACATTTCATGCAATGCTTTTATCCAGGGAGGCAAAGGTAATACTGCAGGCTACCTTAGAATAGAAACTTGAAAGCAGGAAGCTTTTTCTAAACAGTTTCTATTGTCTGTTTTTCCTTTTTCTCAACCTACTGAGTCAACCTCCAATTACAAGAGAGGAACATAGTGTGCAACCAGGTTACAGTGAAAGAGAGCTTGAAAATACTGTCCAGAAGGAAATATTTGATTTTCATTTCTTCCCTAGATGTACTTTTACAGATTCATGGTACTTGATGATTAAAAATGATGCAACGTGTCATAGGTGGATATGTCTGTATAGTGTATTACCCAAGAGACACAAAAAAGGTATGCCTACATTCTGAGCCAACCAGAAGCCATTCAAACCTGGTTATCCCAGCTCTGGGCCTTACTTAATGCACTCCACTTTTCAGGAGAACAAATCAGCTCAGGTACAGCACTGATATAATTGTGTGTATCCAGCTTTTGGTTGCTCTACTCAGGGCACAGGAAAAATGAGCTTACCTCTGCTCACTGTGTGCCATGTATCCCTGCCCACAACAGGGCCATTTGTTGTATACAGAAAATGTTTGGAACAGGGTAAGGGATGTTTTTACTTATATGAAAAAAGACTGTTTCATATGTTTAGTTGAATTTTTTCCCAGTAGTGACACAGCCTTCAGGAAAAACAATACAGTGAAAAATACCTCTTTTTTTTTTTTTTTTTTTTTTCCTCTTCTGTTTTTANCAGAAAATGTTTGGAACAGGGTAAGGGATGTTTTTACTTATATGAAAAAAGACTGTTTCATATGTTTAGTTGAATTTTTTCCCAGTAGTGACACAGCCTTCAGGAAAAACAATACAGTGAAAAATCCCTCTTTTTTTTTTTTTTTTTTCTTCCTGTTCCTGTGTTCCTTACACCATAAAGCATGTAACTAATTGAAAATGGAAATTAAAAAAGGTGATTAAATGTCTAATGTCTTTAACCTAGCTTTGGGAACAGTCAGGATTTCAAGAGCAATTGCTTTGAAGATTGCCCTTAGAGTGTGGTTTAAGACGTCTCGAAAAAGTGTGTGTGGGCATGCATGAGCAGCTTTCTGAGTAACTGTTTAGCAGGATGTAGAACACAGATATGTTGGGAGTTAATTTGGCAAGTAGAGACTGTGCACTAAGTGTCCCAATGGGTGAAGAGTGGAATAAAGTTAACACTCCATTGCAGCCTCATATTTTCCTTCCAAAAGCCACGTACATCATCTGGAAAGAGTCTGTATACACCTGTGGTCAAGCATAAGCTTGTTGCAGCTTGAAACTTATGTGGAATTCAGAGCTCATCTGCTCAGTCTAATATCTCACCACTAGTTCTTTCTTAAGAGTTTAATGATAATCCCATAGTATAAGTATATATTACTGGACTTGAACAGTGCTTCAGTACAAGTACAGATTTCATTTAAATTTGATGTTTCTATTTATTTTTTAGCTGCTTGAAAACAGCATCAAGATGTAGAATTGTTAGAAACTGAAGGGAAAAGGCTCTGGTATGAATGACCTAGATATAAAATGGTAGATTGACAAATCCAGCCTGGGATGAGAGAGTTCACCTCTGAAGCACTGGACTAAATACCAGGCAATCTATGTTTGTTTTTCCTGGCTTCCAGTGAAGACTTAAGCAGCAGTCACTTGAATCAAGAACTTACCAACACAAACATGTTTGCATGCATACTTACATGATTACTATCTTTGAATTCAGTAGACAGGCATGGGAATTAACTGTTTGCTGGATCAGCACCTTCACTACTATGGTTTACACCTTACCCATGCTTCACTACTACCATAGAAACAAAGGCAGCATATTGCCCTACAGACACAAAACAAAAATATGTCATCTGTGACAAAGGCATTGAGCATAGACTGTAGTTAAATTGCTGATTTGCTAGTTTCTGCCATTTAAATTAACATGCAAACTTTTCCCAACTCTTTTCCCTGATTATACGCTATCTCTGTTTTGCTCTGTGTGAAGAATAGAAACCCACACTGTTTACCTTGTGCAGCTTCTTCATGAACACATGATCTTGGTTTTGTAGGCAGTATCACAGCAGTTCCCAAGGGAATGTTTGTATGCATAACAGTATTTATCTATAATCCCCATAGCATTTTTTTATCAGATCAATGCTGAGCATTTCCATAAGATCTCTAGTATAACACGATCAATATCATTACACAGTTCTATGTAAGGAAGACTTTTTCTTCTTTAGATTAAATGAAAAAGCATTTTTGCATTCTGAACCATGTAATCTTGTTACAATGAGAAGAAATTTATGCATCAAAATCCCATTAATGTGACTGAGAGGAACACAAATAAATGCTCATGTATCAATCATTACTGTAATTGTTGTTATTATTATTCAGACTGATTTATAGAGAACTATTGCTTTTGTGTAGGAACCTAATAATCAATCAGATTTGCCAGCCAAACAAAAGGACTCCAGCCTTGGTGAGTATAGAGGTTAGTGGACAAATTCTCCTACCATGGACATGAAAAGATATGGTACTGGAATGTATTTGCACAAGTGGTTACATAGTGTTTTAACCATGGACCGAACCCTATGGTATCTGTTTATTATTTATAAATATCTTAAAGCTCCCAACCCCACACAGATTTGGGCTGTCAGAGACAAAAGAGTGTAAGACTGCTCAGCAGTTCAGATGTTAAACACTTCAATGGAAATATATAGAACACAACAAAAATCATTATTTACCTCTTTTAGCAAATGGTAAAAAAACCCAAGATTTCTGAGATAGGACAAGAAATTCAGCCCACTTCAGTCACTACCTTAACTACTTCCCAATTCTGATTTCTGTAAAAAGATTAGCAAACTTTGGTCTGGTACATTAAAATATGCTGAGGATGAACAGAATTATCAGAGATGAGGGTATATGCCCACAAAGAATAGAAGTGAATGCATGACGCTGTCTGTAGTCACCAGCATCATTGTAATTATTGCAATGAACTTGACACAAAATGGGCTTCTGTGAGTATGCAGGATTAAAAAAAAAAAGTACTATGATGTATAACCAGAAAAGAAAATTAAATAGCATCTGCTCCAAATCCTGGTATTGATTTTCTAGTAGTTCCATTAACATGATACTTCACATAAACACTCTACCACTCTGAACATTTTGGGAGTGTAAATAATTTTACCGCTGTAATCCTGGTTGACAAATCTCACATGTTTCTTGTATGGCCATGAGTCAGTACATCTCAATCAAAGTTGTTGTGTATTTTGACAAGGGAGGCTCTTAGACACAGCACATCTTCCTTGTGTTTACTGGCACCACATTCTGAAACATGATAATAGCCATTTGAATCAATCCTGGGTGCAGGCGTGGGGCACGAACCACAGCATTCCTTCATGGTGCCACACAGTTCCTGATACACATCAACAATCCATATCTGAACGTGGGCAGAGCTGTTTTGAAGAAGGACATAATTGATTGCCTTGTTCTATCATAGTTGTGAAACCTTGTAAATTTTTTTTACACTCCAGATTTCTTTTACCTGGTGGCACAATAAAATTGATACAATCTGCATTTGAGAGTTATAAGGGCCTAGAGAATATAAATATGAAGAGGAAAAGGAAAGACAAATCTCAGGACCAGGAACCAGGTATGACCCGTTTTCTTAACACTACCAGTGACTTCATGCCTGACTACAAAGAAAGCTTGGTCTAGTGAAATGAGAACAGAAACAGTCTGCTCCACTCCAATCTCTGCATGTCAGAGATTTTAAGGTGAAGACGATCTCAGCACCACTGAAGGCAGTAGGTAGTCTGAAAAGTCTTTTTGTATACTAAATAAATCTCAAGAATTATCTGAACAAAAACATTCTTCCAAAGCAGCAAAATTCCTTGCTTTAAATCAATTAAACTCCATGGGATCATTCCAAGAGAAATAGGCTCTGACCTCTGTCTTCAGATAGGCAGTTGGAAATAAATGGTAGGTAATTTCTGAATTAAAAAGAACCAGAAAACATTGGAGACTAAGGCCTGGATTTATAGACAAATTTGTTCCCTGCCAAGAGCTAAGGCATCACTCCCAGCAGCCAGTGCTGTCCCATAACAGGCTGCCCACAGAAGCCATGGCTGTCCCATCCCTGGAAGTGTTCAGGGCCAGGTTGGATGGGGCACTGAGCAGACTGGTCTAGTGGAAGGTGTCCCTGCCCATGGCAGGGGGGTTGGAGAGAAATGATCTTTAAGATCTCTCCCAACCCACCCATTCTGGGATTCTGTGGTAACATCATGAAGTATGACTTTCACCTTTCCTAGGCATTGGTCCTTTTGGGTGAAGTGATACAAATTTGAAGCTGCCTTTCATGTTTACCCATTTACTGAGATTATTTTCTCATTACCATAGTCACTGAAATCTGCTCAGTTTTATGTAAAATGCATGAATCTTTCTCTTCCAAATCTGAATGAGAAATGTCTGTTTATCCTGGTGGTTAGGACAGGTGTAGAAAACTTCAGATAGTCCAAACTGAGCAGAGGAAGGATTTAAAAATTGAGCCTATATCTCAGACAGGCAGTCTTACAACCGGGCACTGGAACGTGACCTGGGTTATAATTCCAATGACAATTATCAAATTAATGAGCTTGGGAAAATGAGGGATCAGGACTCAGGACTCCTTCACCAACAGGTTGCCCTTCTGCAGCTTCATTCTTTTTTGCAGAGCTCTAACAGGAGGGATACAAAATGGCCTTATTCCAGTACTTCCCTGGCAATTCAACACAACCAGTTTGAGTCCTGGCAAGGTGATCATGCCCACACCATCTACCACAACTTGGATGGATTTCCCATGAGGAAAACAGGCAAAGGGCAGAGGACAGCAGCATCCCTCCATTCCCTCTCCTCAAAGGGGCACAACAGCTGCTGGGCTTCACACTGTGGCTGCAGGTGAGTGACAGCTGTCAGAGCCCCTGATGGGTTCCTCATCTCCAGGGGTTGGGAAGGAGTCTGAGTTTCAGTCTTCACAACTCTGAATTGACAGCTGAGTTCAGGAAGGAATAGGAAGCTCCACTGCTCAGCCCCTGATGCTGCCAGTGAACTTAGGTTTTGGTAGCTGGGGAGCTAAGACAAAAAAAAAAAAAAAAAGGAAACACTGATTGATTTTAGGTGTTTCAGAGGTTAGGTGCTACAGGAAAGAAGGCTGTCAGAATTGTTATCCTGGATTTAAGCATTTAATCCTTCAATGTGAATCTCAGTCTGTAACCTCCTTTTTGTTTCTTTATATATATATATATTATAAAAATTCACAAAATTACTGGTTACAAGGAAAGTAACACCACATTAGATTTTTGGTTTTAATTGTCAGAAAATCTTTACCTGAAATACAGTTGAATCCACTTAAATCAATATATGTGAATAGAATACACCTATTAAAATCAGAAGGTAAATTGCAAGTATAACTCAACTTTACAAAAGGAATAAAATCTCTTGAAGAATTTTAGTTTAAGTCAATAATCATGATGATGATAATAGCCATATCAAACTCTTCTGAGCTAATAATTCTTAATAGCAAAAAAAATTAAAATATACTTTCAGTGAACAAAGGTTAAGCACTCAGCCAATTTTAAATGTGTTCTCAATGGTTGGAAATCAATGTGTACCTTCAGGCAGATATTGTATATAAACATACATAAAAGAAATGACTAACACAATATTATAACTTGAAAGTGCCCAGTAGGTGTGTCTTATCTACAATGTTATCCTACTGCAAAATCACAGGCACAATTTGTTGACTAGGCATTGACTGTTGAGCAGCAGAATTTCTCAATAGAGAAGTGTTAAACAAGGTTCAAACCCTGAAGGCTTTGAACAAAAAAAATTGCCACTGAAGTCAGCATGAAAAGATGCTGGGGGGGATGGTTCTATCGCCAACCTCTGTGTACACATAAAAATACTGAACTTTCTCCACTGCCTCCCAGTAACACTGGACTCAATGACATTTTTCCTTCCCTGCTTTTGAAGCTTTTCATAGTATCACTCTCCTTTTCAGCAGTACACAGAGTCAGCTTCCTGAGAGGGAAAGTCTTTGAAGGACAAGAAAGGTAAATTTTCTCCCAGGAATACCTCAAGGCAGGAGAACTGCCTAGGCACTGGGAGATCCCAGGACTTCTCTTCTCCTCAAATGCAGTCCAGACTTGCAGTTCTCTCTGACATGAATAAGATCTTAGGGGAACTGTCAAGAGTCACTTCAACTATATAGTCTCAATGAGAACCATCCCAGGAAGGAGGGATATCAGATATTTGCATCTCTTCTCTCTAACAGTTTACTATTCCTGCCATGAATAGAAAGTAAAATTTCTCTCCTTGTCTTCAGAGAGATTACAAACTGTCTGGTTTAATTGCTGCAGTCACACTCATTTGCAGTTGAAGCTGCAGGAACCCACAGATGGCTGGTGGACCTGCTAAGGTGAACTGGGTTGTACTGGTGGGACAAAAGGTTTCAGAACAGGAAGGGTGGGTAGAGAAGAAACAAAATGTCTGAAAATATGAAGAAATTCCCATTTTACTTTAGGAAGTAGGACTTTTCTGTGGGGGAAATGGAGGCTTGAGAGTAGCTGTACTGTTTCTGAAGTGGAGGAAATGTTAGTGGTGCTTTAACAGCTCTCTCACTTGACTGACTCATGATCATGGGTCATTTCTTACAACAGTGAATAAATTGGACTCTAAAGCTCATGGTGCCTCTGGGAAAAGAATTATCATGGGAGCTCCTGCTACTACTCCTGAGGCCACATCTAACAGGTTTTTAAAGTGGTGATGGCTCCTTCGCACAGAAAATGGATTTAAGTTTTAATCTTCTTGTTTTCTGGTCCTTTAAAATCATTCTTTACAAATCACCAAAAAAATTAGTCACAAAAATATTTCCCCAAATACCTCTTCTGGCCTTAATTTTCTATCATTAAATCAAATTTTATAGGCAAAAAGATGTTATTCAACTAAGTACTTAAAATACTTAGGCAATCAAATAAGGCAAGTTCTTCATTAGTAGCAATGAGACCAGTTACAAAATTTTATTGTATATCTGAAGTTGCTGGCATGTGATTTTATAATTGTGCAATGAATAAATCTTCAAGACTGCCACTGAAGTAGTTAAGTGAGTAGAGAAGTTGCAACCACTAAAAAATATCAGAGTAGTGAAATGTACCTATCACTAGAACATATGAAGAAGCCTGCCTAAGTAGATAGGAAGAAAAGAAGTAAGTGCCCATTATACTGGCATCTGCTAGTCAGGTAGGTCTATGAGATACAGAAAATATACAAGACATGGTGGTTGACAGCAATACTCCCACTCAGACACAGCTGGACAGAAATTCTCTCCAAGAGTGATGTCTTATGTGGTTTTCAATGGGATAAGCTAGCAAGAACATCTGACAAACTTGTCAGGTGCCAAATTCACAACTGGTGTGAAAGTGCAGAAAATTACATTCCCTTCTTCTGACTTATACCTTTGTATCACCAGTCAATCTCCTGCAGGCCTGCTGACACCTACTCCATCACTGCACAAGGGAGCATAAATGGGTGCAATTTAAATATCAAGGCTTCAAGAAGGGGTGTAGGCAGAAGCAGGCTGGAAACATCTCTGTCATCTGTGGTCTCACAAATTATCTGCTGTCTTCTCAAGATAGAAGTCATGTTTATTTTGCACTTCCCTGTGCAGTAATAGAGTAGGGGTGAAGGAATTTTAAGAGCTAGACCATTAGGAAGTCAGAAGTCAGATGAAATATACAAACTTACACTCACCTCTCTTTCTTTGCTGGGAGAGGATCTAACCTTCCACACTTTCAGCACTGAGAACTTGGAAAGCATACAGCTAACTAGGCACTGGGGAGAGCAGAGGTATTTTGATTTGTTTATAAAAACTGTCAAGCACCACCCACACTCTGTCCTCAAGTGACCCAAATATATTCTTCTGCCTGAAGATGAAGCGTTGAGATATCTACCAGCACACAGAGTGCAAAGTGTGTTTTATGCTCCAACAGGATAGAGGAGCAACCAGCACAGAATAACAATAATAAACACACTATCCATAATAAAACTCTTGAAGTCCTTTTCTCCTGAATAGGAATAAGCCTTGTTTAACATTCTAAAATATTAGCACAATGGGGCTTGGGTTTCCAGTTTTTTGATTTTTTTTCCCCTAGGCTTATTTTGGCTAAGATTCAAAGCAGAAGAGCCAAAATTATACAACACACAAATACAAAAGGGTAACAGTGAGCTAAATATAGATCAGAACATAAAACAGACAGATGGGCTGGTCTTTAGGCATTTCTAGATATCTAGATATTTCCAGATATTCTTATTCAGTGTATTTGTAGCACAGCCTTGCACAAGGCTGTGTGCCTATTGTAGAGAAAATATTTAAAGCATTGGTTCTATGTCATTGTTTCAAAAAAAAAAAAAAAAGTAGTGGAAAATCTAATGGTTTTGCTGGTTTTTGTATCGTTGATCTGTACCTTTTTTTTCTCATTGTTCCACGAGAGCAACCTTGTCTTCTGTCTGACTGAAAACAGTAAGAGTTAAATGAGCCTCCTGAGAACCAAAAGATATATGGTAGGAAACAAAAAAACCCAAAGAGGCAGGAGCTAAAAACCATGTTCAGGCCTGTGTGACAGTATTTTCCATCCTACAGTCACAGCAGAGGCAAGGTGAGACCAGGTGATAACAGCATTAAAAGAGCTGCCTGAAACAGCCAACAAGGGAAAACATATGTGGGCATCAAATTCCATGAAAAAAAAGTCTATTGCCATTGCTGGCCAAAAGTCAATTGGGAACAATTGGGAACATTTTGTTGGAGCTTGCCAAAATGCTGAGCAAATGCTGCACCAGAAAAGTAAACAGTTTACAGAGCCCTGGCAGACCAGAACTGAGGAAGGGAGCTTGTAAGTACAGAGTAAAGCTGGTCACAGAGCAGTGATTAATGGGTGCAGGAATTTCAAATACAATCATACAACTGCACAGCACAGCCTGAAAAGATGGATTGCCAAATGGCCTGTGAAAAATTAGAGCAGGGGAAATATGTTTCAATGTGATGCATATTTTACAATGGAGGAGAAAGTGAATTCTGAATTTCGCATAATCTGAACTTCAGAGGGTACAAAGAAAGGGGATGTTCTCTAAGGGGACAAAAGAGCTATCAGCAATTTACAAACATTTTCATTCATCCTTGGGATCCTGGCTTGGGTTAACTTCTCTCCCAATGGTATCTACTTCCCAACTGCCTACTTTGTGAATGATGAAAAATCCCTAACTTAAATTCTTGGTAACAATAATTTAATAACAAGAATGGGTAAAGCTTAAGTTGCACATGGAAGAGTGATGGATTTTTTCTTCTGTTTTAGCTAGAAAACTCATTTTTAAAGCTACTCGAGGCATAGGTTGCATATAGCCCTATGAAATAGCTTTGCCCTTACTCAAATTCTAAGGCAACTTCAGCTAATAAACCTTACTGTTAATTGGAACTCTACAGTGATAGACATGACATTTCAGACAGGTTTCTTACCAAATTTAACAGCTTATTCCATGGCATAGGTAAAGAGATTTGAAAGAGAATATCCACATGCTAGTCTTATTTTTCCAAGAGAACTAAGACAATTAGAAATAGTCCATAAAGCATTTCCCACAAGGGAAAATATATTATTACCTGTATTTTTTGGTCATAAAGAAGGTCTGTGCTCTTGGAGAACAGTACGCCCCATGCTCATCCTATTCAAAGGCAATTGGACTAAAGCCAGAGCATTTCAAACCTGACTCCTGGTGTCAAGCAATAAATTCAGAATCTCAGCCCTTTTTTTTTCTTTTTTTTTTTTTTTTTGCCTAATGAAAACCTCTCCATCATTTATTTGTAGCCATTATAGTCACAAAGAAAATTAATGAAGCTGTAATTGAAAAAATTATGCCTGCAAAGATCAGGAGGCATCTAAAATTATGCTCCTGGGAGGTGTGAACATCTGCTTTTAATTCTGCAACCTGTTGATCTTGTGAGCAACAATAATACAAAAGCACTTTGTGTTTCTATGTGTGTGCACATAAGAAGGTAAAGGAAAGGTGAAGGCTGAAATCTTCTATCACTAAAGAATACCCTTAACTCTGAAGACAAGGTAGAATGGAAAAAAGTCTCAGTGGCTAAGGGAAGACAAGTAGACCCACTTTCACACAAGGCAAAGTAGAGTGCATAAAAAACATTTGGACTTGAGCAAGAAGGAGCCAGCTGTGGACTTACCCAGAGCCCTGACTTGCCTTAGTGTAATTCTGTGTATGCAAATTATTTGGCCTGTATTAGAAGGGGTTTAAGTGCTTTATAAGTCTTTATGAGCTCCCTCCACCTGCCTAGATGTCTCCTGATGAGAACACAGAAAAATCCCAGTTTTTTTTTTCTCATACAGAAATCTTAAACAGGTTCTCTCAAAGCTGAGAAAGCTGACAAGTGTATGGACCACAGTTTCCCAACAAGACCACCAGTAGCTTTTCCTGCTCCCCTACAAGCCAGCAGAAAGGGGATGTGAGCCAATTCTTCTCCTTGGTCCCAGAGCCATTGCAGGCAGTACCCTGATGGTGCTTTCTTGGCTGCTGCTCCCCCTTGTCACGTACCTGCTCATAGCAGCCTTGGAGGCGCCTGATCTCTTTCTGCCACTAGTCAGGCACAGCATGACTCATTGACAGCATCACTCATGTCCCTTCCTTTCCAACCAGCTCAATTAATAAGGCATCAACTTTCAGCTTTCCTTTCCAGAGCAGGAATCCAGACCAAAGACCTATGAAGTTTGTAGCACCTGAAGGCCAAAGGACTTTCCTATGCTCTGTGTTTAGGGAGAACAGATGCTGCATAGAAGAAGGGTAAGGAGAACAGAGAAATGGAGCTGAAGGAGCTCAACAACTCAGAAAATTTAATTTCCCTACACATTTAAATTGCTAAATGTGGGCAGCCAAGACTGAAAAATTTGCTTTGTGCACGTAGAAGAATTTAATGTTCCATTTTGCCAGTTGTGCAGACAGAGACACATGCAATATTTCCTACAGGGTTTGTTTGGCTTTTTTTTTTTTTTTTTTTTTTCTTTCTTTAACAATCCATTTTACAGGGCAATTTCAAGAGATGGCTGTGAGCACGCCAGAGAGGTGCTATATCAAAACAAAGTACACCTGATTAATTATCTAACAAGGGAGATGTTTGCACAGCCAGTACCATTCATTTTTCATGTGACAATGCAGGCTTTAAGTGTTAGCAACCACTAAACCAACACTGCCAGAAGGATGTAGTTGCCATCCACACAATCTTTCTTTTCTGTCTCACACACATCAGTGTTCTGTCAGGAATGTCCCAAGTTCCACCCCTAATATCTCCTTTGTAGCTCTTTCAGTGACTTGTGAGCCATTTCAAATAAGGATGTAGATTTTAAAAATATCATTAAACTGTGATTCAAGAAGATTTAGTAAAAACATTTTAAAATATTGCTAAATTATTACATTAGGGAACAAATTCCCTTTTCTCTTATGTTCATCAGATTCACTCTCCACTAATGAATACAAAGAATGAATCTCCAAGGAATTTATATTTGAGTTTTAAAGGAGGTTCAACATTTGGATTTGGCTATAACTTCAATTTCCTTTCATGAATATTTTATTTAAATCCTGTATTAATCACAGAGTCACAAAGATAGCCTGCCTCCTGCTTCTGCTTTCTCTTATTGTCTGTCACAGAAGCACTTTCTCTCAACCTTAAATATCGCTAATTAAAAATTTCCCTGAAGCCAACTGATACCTGTGTGATTAATGGGCTGGCTAATAAATAAAATGCACCATGCTACTTTAAGACCATTGTACCATAAAAGCATAGAAAGTGTGCCAGTGGCCTCATCATCTTGAAATATGTTTATTAAAGCAACAGCACAGAAGTCCTAAGGGTCCTGAATTGCTCCACATCATTAATAGCCAGATAAACCATACACTGAGAAACCTACTTCAGTTCTTTATTCCAAGCAAGGAAACTATGAAAACCAGGGGGAAAAAATTCAGAAGAGTGAAGAGAAGCACAAGGCTTGTTTCTCAGATGAATAAACCACCATCTCATCCTTGGTGTGAGTGTGAACAACACTGAAGGACTGGATGTTGCTGGGACAAAGCCTTTCACTTCCAGACTTCAGTTTAAATGCACACCAGGTCGCTGAACACAGTGCCTATCTGACAGGTCTTGTTTGGATTAAACAGCCTAGGCAGCAGTTTGAGACAGCTTGAGGCTCATATCCCAAACCAGGGCAGCTTCTGTAGGGAGGGTCATGGGGACTCAATTACAGCTTCATCTGTGCTTAGGGAAAATCTCTTTCAGTGAAAGGACCTCTGACCAGGTAACTGCACTGATATCAGCTTAGTCTGAAGTGGTGCACAGATGTTTCACCCCATGAAGGTAGCATCCACCTTATGGTAATAAATAGGGCAACACTGACAGATCATCTTGGGTTAGCCTGTAAACTGTCAATAAGATCAGGAGCAGATCAGAGAGAAGAGATGCAACCCTTAACAATCCCTCTGCCACCCTGACATGCTAAGTCCAGTGTAATGTAACTCTCGGGCAGGCTGACCCAACCACTCTGCAGGGCAGGCAGAGGTGGCAGAGCCAGGCTCGCATCTCCTGTCTAGAATTTTCTGTGCATTTCAGTACAGAGAGGAGCAGTGAGTGAAGCCAGATGGAAACACACACTCATGCTCTGAAAGAGAGGAGAACTCTTTTGTGAACTAAAGCTTGATATAGCTGACCCATGCTGCACCAGTGGAAGGTTGAAAATTTGTAAGAAATAATGGGCATCAACCCTTCCATCTCACCAGCCTCCAAGACAGGCAGTCAGGCCTTGTTCCATCATACTCAAGAACACTTTCCCTGGTCAATCTGATATGAGTCTGCCTCCATAACCCAGGCACTTAGCACTCTGAATCCAATGCTGAAATTACATTTATTAATGCATAGTTTTCCTTTCCTCTCTGCCATTTCTTTCACAATAAGCACTGATTAATAAGTAGGTTCCTCGCTCTTTGTTTAGCCTAGGCCTCTCCCAAGAGTTGCTTAACTCACTAATATACACCACAAAAACACACCTGTATTACAGATCTGGAGGAAAACCACCAAAATCCTCTATGCCTTTCTCACCAAGGATATACTCAGCATTTTTCCTTCCCCCATGGTTAGGAAGCAAGTTAGGCAAGGAATGGTCTCAATCGCACGTTCTGCTCTGTGGTTTGGCACTGATTAGTCAACAAAAAGAAGAGAATCTGGAGCTGACTCTTTAAATAGAATTCTCTCTCTCTGCCATGGTTTCAACTGAGCACAACAGCCAGCTAAGTATCTATTGAAATAATTCAGCATCTCAGAACCCACAAAACCCACAAAAGCAGTTTCCATCATAATTGCCATTTTTAACCAAAAAAAATCCTTGTGGACATCAATAGCAGCAAGAGATCAGGTAGTATCAGTAGTCATTCCTGGATGTCTGTAGCCATTGAAGTGAAGGTCACTTTCTTCACAACAGCAAAATCAGGGTCATCAGTGCATATGCACACATCCATATGACATGCCATCCTGCTAGCAGCACCAAAACCAGACATTGTCCCTGCTTGTGCCAATGAAATGGACCCCACGATGATTCTTCATTGAATACAATTCACTGTCTTAGCCCTGGTTTCCTCAGACCCCTTGAAATTTTTTTGTTTTCCAATATTAAGTCTCTTAGTGAGGTCAAAGTGAGTAGCCAAATTCATCCATGGCTACTTGAACTCACAGTGAGCTGGCTTAAGTACTACACAACAGATAAAATTGGCCTGAAATTAGATTCAGCCATCCAAGGCCTGGGATATCTCTCCCAAGGTCCCTGTAGTGTAAACATCTGTATCTGAGGCAGCTGTCTGGGTGCCTCCTGTAGCCAGAGGAAACCAAACCAGCAGAGCCAGTAGTCTCAGGGAGAAATACTTCTCACTGAATGGAAATTACATCTTTTGGCTAAAATAAGTACAGTTCTCCACTGGCTGACTCAGACTCTGCTCTGAGATGGCTGAAGTGAGCTGCTTCAGTTGTAGATGCCTGTGTTCTCAAAACATATACCTACATCAACAAATCCTGCCCCAGAGTATTTACTTATTTAATTTGTGTAGCTGTTCCACTGAAATGACCAGCAATAATCACAGTCAAGCTCATAGCACATAGATCAACAAGTTATTTAAAATCTAGCATGTTTACTCCATCTTAAGCTGATCAAAACTATAATAAAAATAACTCCCACCTGTTTGCACTTGTGTAGGAGGCCTCTGGTTGCATATAAACCACATGCATTTTTTACTGACCTCATCTTGGATACATCACTAAGACTTCCAACATCAGCCACATACACACATAATTCACCAGCCTGACACACGTAATTGCATGAGACGCATCTGTAAATACAAGTCATTTATTCTGCATAAATATAAGTTTCAGCTGAAGCCCATTTGATATTCATGCAGCAGATTTACATCCTCTCAGTGGTTTGTGTGGAGCTAATAATATAATGATATAATACACCTGCATGTTGGGACAGCTGTAGTTAAATCAGGCAGAGGTTTTCCTCCACTCCTCAGAGTGGTTAAGGTGATACCAGCTTCACAAGAGGAAAAAGAGTAAATGTTATGTATGTGTTGCCATAATCTGGGCCTTCCTCAGAGGATTTTGAGTTTTCAGTGGAAAAAATATGTTTAAACAATTGCACAGTAAAAAAGGCAATAAGAATTTATTCATACCTGCTTTGCAAAGATTAAAAAAACAGCTGCATGAAACTAAGAGTGTCAAATCAGAAAAGACTTTGTCAAAAAACTGAAGATGTGAAAGGAGTCATAGGAAGTTTAAGAGTCCCTTTAGCATTTTCATTGCAATTGTAGAAAGCAATCTGGAGCAGCAACAGTGCACATTTCAGAAATGCTTTATAGCATCCTCACAAAAACAGTTTACTACGTATCTGTTTGTTTTCATCTACATGCTAGCAACATAAACTTCCAGCTATTGAAGAGGACTGCATAAAAAAGGAATATAGTGGCCAAAGTAAAATCATGTAGTTTAAATGATTCTGTCTTCTTACTGATGCACTTCAGGGTGTAAAATATTAGGAAACATTTCAGAACTTACCTGTTCGAAGACTATTTAAAAACAAACAATAACAACAAAAATTAGGGCAGCAACTTCAGGGACCAAGTTGCAGATAAATACTGACTGTTAGAGGAATGTATACCTGTGGCATTACATCAATTTTAAGCTTTACTTTTGCCAAAAAATTTAGTTCCAGGACAACTTAAATACTGCAGGAAATCTCATCAACTTTTGATGTTTAGTTTGCAGAACAGGAAAAAGTTTTTAATAAAACAAGCTTTATGGTGCTTGAAAAAATATTTTTAATGTCATAATTGATATTATACATTTTTAATAAGCCAAAACCTAAAGAAATTATTTGGATTTTTTTTAACCTCTCTCAATACAGTTGGAATTTGTATAGAAGTTACCTCTGGAGACAATGCTGATTTTATTCTGTTCTCCAAATCAAAAGGTAACCAGAGCTCACCACCTCAGACATATTTCTGCTGCTTTCTCATCTCAGTTCCCAATACTCAAATATCAGAATCTGTTCCACTTTGCAGAATTTAATGGCATACACTTTCATCTTCACTGTTACACAAGACAAATGCTACTACCTTGCCTGTGTTTAAACTTAAAAATCCTCTACAAGGTGAAAATCATCAGAGTCATCACTGCTACATCTATACAATAACAGAAGCCTCAATGCTGTGTGGTTTCACAATGTATGTGACTTGGTCCATCCAGATGATAGAATTAGAATAGGTATGAGATATGAGTAAAATTTACATGTTTAAGATTTATTCTGAGAATCATTTTTTGGCTAATCATTGGCTAAATCCCACTCTTTATGTTGCTGCTCCACTGCTTATAGGAATTACAGGGGGAAAATGCATTTTTGATGCTGCCAAGAGAAGTGATCACTTCACTTTCTGACATGCAATGGTTGCACAAAATACCTCAGATTGCATTTAACAAATGAATGACATCATAAGCCTGAATCAGACATCCCTGGGAACACAGCAAAGTTTTTTCTTATGATCCCTCAATATGAGTGGCTAAACAGAAACATTTGTATTGGAGTCACATTGTGGCTTTTGTAATACTCAAGACTATGGAGCAAGGCAGTGAAAAGCTATTCATACACATTGTGTCTGGCTCACTATCCCACAAAGTATTTTAGCTCTAATCCACAGACTAATGTTCCTGCAGTTTCTGAAATAGAAATCTCCTAATCCTGGCATCTGAGGAACTACTGCATTCAGATGATGAAACTGAGCTTGTTTTCTTTTTATTTTTTTTTTTGTTTACAAATGTAAATTTCTTTGTGAATTTCTCAATATGTTTGTTGTACATCATGGAGGGAATAAGTTTTCTGCAAAAATATTAGTAAATTTAATTCCTTATCTTTTTCTCTCTCCAAGATTTTAGTTCAGATGAAATAAAGACCTTTTAAGGGTACTATGTATATGTCCCAAGGAACCACCCTCAGACATGATTATGAGCAGAAACAAGAACTTTAACACCATTTTTATTCATTATAAAACACTTCTGGATGAGCTTGGTTCAATCTTCTCTGTTGAAAGTGTAAGAATTCATTCAATTAATAATTGCAATAGTACAATTGCAATAATTAAATCAGGTTTCTAGCTTTGCATTGATCTCCTCTCATGGAGCAGTGGGATTCTCCAGCACAGAAGTGATACAAACAGCTGGCACAGAGGAGAAAAGGAAATAACATGTCTTTATAGTGGATTGTCTCTATAATCCAGGGGATATAGTACAACCACCAATAAGGTAAACCCTAGTTAAAATCCTTTATCTAATAAATTTGAGGATTTACACAAACAGAAACAATTTTAAATAAAAAGGCAGAAAGACCAAATCCAGAGTAGCTAAAATTTGAAATCTGAGTCCCAACAACCTACACCCCTAATGAACATGTACTTGACTAATGATTTTTCATGGCAAGATCATCCTTCAGCCCATATCTCCCACTTGCCTTTCTTTAACCCCTGAAATATTATCATGAACCTGAGAGGCTTTCCCTAATAAATGGACATTAAGACATTTCCCAGTAGAAGCCTAATTTGTCAGATAATATTGAGCAAACTCTAGTTAGCTGCAAATGTGTCACATGTGGCTGGATTCAGCAGCTGTCATTCATGACATGCTGCCAACAGCACTCAAACAATGAGTAGAGGATTGCAGGTCTGACTGACCATTTTCTCTGGCCGGCCTCATAATGCCCTTTTCTCACTGCACAGCTACTCAGACATGATGGAAGTGGCCAGAGTTGACAACTAACCACTCCTGCTACTTTTTCCATCCCTGTGCAGCATATTGTAGTGTAAGGGAAGAGCCTTGAACAGGAAGATTGTAGAACAATGATATTGTGGATAACTCCTGAGTCTTCTCCACATCCAGACAATCCATCGATGAACGCAGAGCAGATGACCAAGTGACCTACATTTATTGCTCTTTCCAGTTGAAGTTAATTGAAGGTTTTCAATCAGATATCTGTATCTGGAAATTCTTTACATTCCTGTATGGAACATTAGCCCTTCCCTGAACAGCAGAGTATGATGCTGTGTCTGGTCTCTGGAGTATGTGTAGGCTCCACATTTTCCCCTGGATGTTCCCACTGAGGAGCTGACTGGACTTTACCACAGCTGATTTCTGACCTGCAAAGCCACATTCATTCACATCATATCCAGGGTACAAATTTAGGAGAAATACACACATACATCTCTGTGCACATGTGTCTTGTTCTAATCGGGCATCAGACCCACTACATATATAAAATATTTCAATATGACTATTTCTTCTGTCACTACCAGCACTTATATTGCTATTTAGATGTAATTGCCAGTACAACTGCCTGTGCTCTTCAGCCTGATTAACAGCAGCTAATAAGGAAGCTGACAAGAGAGGAGATGCTGAGATGCTACAGCAGGATGTCAGAGCAGAGAGCTTTCAATGCTGTCTCTCAGAGATAAAGCTAAAGGAATCAGCTGGTAGTGGAATACTCTTGCATTGTGTTGCATTTTGAAAAAAAAAAAAAAGAAAAGAAGTTTAAAAAAATAGAATAAAATTTTTTTTTCTTCCATAGAAGGTTTATAATCCATAAAGACAAATAGATATTATCCAAATTTGTGGATCAGAAAACTTGAGTTATAATTGCCATGAAACTATTTCACTAGCTGTAGCAAAGGAAGGAGGGAAAAAAGAAAACTAAAAGCAATGTATTTCAGGACAGACCTCAATAAACACTGTAAATTGGTGGGTGAGATCTCCTCGGAAACAAGTTGAAGTGACAAAAGAGTCCAGAAGAGTTGGCAATTCTTTAAAGAAATGACAGTGAGAGCACAATCAGAAGCCATGCCAACATGAATGAAGGATAGGAAGTGTAATCAGAAAACAATTTGGCTAAACCATGAGCTCTTCAATGACCTGGAGCTAAATAAAATGTACAGGAAGTGAAAACTACATTGAAATACTAAAGACAAATGTGAATGAATGACATAAATATGTGGGGGAAAATTCAGAAAGGCAAAGGTACAAAAAGAGAGGAAATCTGCAAAGGAAGCAAAAAGCTTTCTGTAAGCACATTTGCAGTAAAAAGAACTCTGAGGGAAAACAGTGGTTTACTGCTCAAAGGAGAGAACAAACTCCTGCCAGATGAGTCCCAGAAAAGTGACATATTTGGCACCTTTTCTATTTCAGCTCTCACTGGAAAGGTTAACTATGACTAGACAGTTGATGAAACCAAGGGGCAACAACTCAGGTGGCAACAGAGGAAGATCAGATTAAAGAATACTTAGGGTTCCAATTGCCAGTTCAGTAGGGCATTAGGACATTTATGCCAAGATACTTAAAGAATTTAAGAACTTAAAGAATAGGCAGAAACAATCTCACAGGCATTAGCAAATCTCTTGGAGAATTCAAGATCTGTAGGGTCAGAAATGTGAAGAAGAGCCAGCAGACCACCTATCTGTAGGAAGGAATAAGGGAGGAGACAGGGAATTACCAGACTGACAGTCTAACTTGACTCCTGGAAAAGCACTGGAACAAATAATCCAACGATTTCTAAGTACCTAGGTAGTAACAAGGAGAGAAGTAGCAGCCAACATGTGTTTGTCAAGAAGAAATCATGTCAAACCCACCTAATTCCACTCTACAACAGAGTAAGAAGCCTTGTGGGTAGAGGAGGAAAAGAAAATGTCATACATCTTGACTTTAGTGAGGCTTTTTGATGCCATTTCAAATAATATTCTCACAAGGAAGCTAAGAAAACCTGGTCAAGATTAAACTACAGAGAAAAGGCATGCTAAGTCAGCAGGAAATTTGAATTTTAAGAGCAATTTATCTATGATTTGGTGTCAAAATAGTAAGATTGTACTCACAGTGTTCCATGTCTGGTAAAGTTCAGTATTTTATGAATGATTAAGAAGAAGGGATAATAATGTGTTTACTGCATTTACAGATAAAATCAAGCTCAGGCAGACAGTGTAAACACACTGAATGATAGAACAGGAATCAGAAAAATTGTGGCAAATTAGAGAGGTGGCAAGGAAAAATGAGGCCAAATTCAACAGGAACAAATGAAATGTATTCACATAGGTGACAACAACAATTGGTTCAAATACGGACAAAGAACTGATGTAGAGATAAAGAAAATGATTAGGGGATCACAAACTGAATATAAATCAACAATGTTCCATTGTTTTTGAAAAGACAAACATGACACTGGTGTGTACAAGTAAAAATGTCACCTGAAAATCCTCCTGCCCTACTCAGCCCTGCAAGGCTGCATCCAACTTCAGGAGAGACTGACCAGGCAGCAAGAATGTAATGTGGAGAAAAATGTGACCCAGGAGGAAAGAACTGGGATTCCCTTGGAACAGGGCAAGTTGGAGAGGAGACATGAAAACATTGATTATGTGCTTGAGATGAAAAAGGAATAAGTTCTTCTTATATGCCGAAGCCAGGATGAAACACATGGATTTCAATTGTAGCAAGAAATCCAACATTAAAAAAATTAATTTGACAGACATTTGCCAGAAGTCAGTTAGGTAGAGGTGATCCTAACACTGAATAGACAGATAACCTAAAAGGTTTCAAAATGTTCCTTTTATCCATCTTTTCTTTTCATGGAACACTGTAGATTTCAGGGACACAGGTCATGGATGATTAACCAAAGTTCACAGGGGCATCTAAAATCAAGCAGAAAATTGAAAGCTGACCTTAACAACACCAGTTCAACAGTCTTTACCTCAGAATATCTTTCCTCTCACTTCCTCTGCCTCAATAAATAGATTGTACATGTAAAGTATGCAATAAATGGCACATTAATTTTTTTTTTTCACTTAGCAAAGAAAATAGCATCCTGGTTGATTTTTCATTTCTAGTTTTGCTGCCTCTCTTATGATAATATGAGTAAAAGGAAGGTGATACCAAAGCTCAGTTGTCTGGTGGAAAATATATTGCAGATACACAAATATGCCATTAGAGTTGTGCATAATTGGATACTAGCTGATTAAAGGTCACCAACAAAAAGCCTTTTGACGCAGCCCCGAAAAAAGCTCAGCTCCCTCATATAGCACATGTCAGTGCAGAACAGAGCAATGACACATCCAGTTTATTTTATCACATCTACAATTTAGAATGGATTATTAGTGACGATATTTCTTTTACAGAAATAGCAGATGCCATCTTTTTTTATTAGAAATGCTGTGAATAATAATTAATAGCCTTCTTTGCTGTTAATAATACACTCATACCCAGTAAATATTGGCTAAATAATTAAGTAAAGGGGTTTTTTTTTCTTTCCAATCCCCAAGCAATTTGCTTAATTTGATACATTTTAATTGGAACAGTGAAGACTTGGTTAATATTTAAAAAACAAACAATTAATCATGTTCTTTTGCACTGCCTGTATCAGCTCCATCAGAAGCACCATGCTGTTTTAGAGGGACAGACAAACCAGAATTGAGGCACCAGAGATACCAAATGCTATCTTTGAAAAATGGACTTTTGAAAAACATGTGCTTTCCTCTTTCTGGAATGAATTGAAGCCTAAAATACTCTCAAATCCCAGCCCATTCCTTGAGTGTATTCTTGGCACATATATTCTCTGAAAGTTGTGGGAATTCAATATCCAACTGTTTAGATGCCTTTGTCAATTCCACTGTGTATTAAAATAACTTTAATAACTGCTGATTAGGCCTCAAGTGGATAAAGGAAATCAGATAGAGAATGCCATATATATACATAATATCCTTACGTATTTCCTGCACAGTTTAGTATTCTCCTACACTTTTAATCTAAAGTAGTTCAGTTTTAATCTGAAATAGGAGTTATCAGTAGCACACATAAATCATTTTCTACAAACAATGGTGGCAGGGAAAGGTGTTTTCAGTCCTCTGCAGGTCTGTCAAAATATTTGTAGAAGTAATTCACACTTGCAGTAATCAAACCTACGAACATTTTACAATTCACTTCAAACAAAATCTCTATAAGTGAAAGACCAATTTCTACCCTCATTTAATTTTTTTTCTTGGTCAGGGTGGTTTCAGGTAGTAGGTTTCATGAGACGCTGAGACTAAACTAGTTCGTTATTATGAACTCCATGGTTTTTAACAATTACCTGAGCTTTGAACACTTTGGTCCCATTAAAGGTAAGAAAAACCTGCTGTTTAAAATCCTTGATGACTTTGAAATTTCTAGCCAGCTCGTCTGAATTCTGCTGAGGACCTGACTCCGTGTATGTTCATGCAAATCCTATTAAAGTCGGTGAAAGTCGCAAGCATGTCTCTGGGGCAGAGTGGGACCCCCTGCTATCTAGTCAGTGCAAATTAACAGCTGGGAGTGGAAGGAATGTAAAAAAGCAAAATCTCTTCACAGGGCCACATTGATATGCAAGGGATTTGCTTGTCAGGGCGAGATGTGTGATATGAAGTGAATGTTTATTGCACGCTGCAGGGAGTATCCAATAGTAGCCAAAAGGAGATATCTACAGTAGATCTGGATTGGAAGCTGTCTAAAAGCCAAGGCAGAGTGAAAAGCCTTTTGATAGAAAATACCTTTGTGATCCTACTTATTCCTTGTTAGAGGAAAAGACAATTACCAGAATTTGCAAATTGAGGAAATAGTGAATCCTGATATTTTGCCATCACTTGTAACAACTATTTTGCAGTAATTTAAAGCATGCTTATCTATAGGTGTGGGTGGATGCAAAAAACTCCATAAATTCCAGCAATGTTCCCACAGGAACTCAGGGAGAGGGGAGAAAATTTTCAGAAGAAGTGATGTGGACTTTAGTCTGATAAGTCAGGTAAATTGTCATGGCCCCTGGCCACAAACACCAGTTTGGCTGATGCAGACATTCCCCTCTTCTTACAGAGGGACTAAAATTCTTTTGTTCATCTGATTCCTGGAAGAACACAGTAAGGATTTTTTATCTGTGTTGTGTTTAGAGTGACCTATTAGAGTCTTTCTTCTAGAAATATGGAGCAGGATATTATTTCCTCTTCCAACACGAACCATAGGCATCCAACCAACCCCTGCTTCCTTCCACTCTGCTGCTGATCTGCATCCACGTGTGGTACAAAAACAAAGCTGCTGCTTGCTGCTGCAAATGCTACTGAACCCCCTCCCTGTGAGGGGGACCAGCCCAAGGGCACCAGGTGCTTGCTCAGGGATGGAGAAGACACCAATTACAGATTAGCTAAGGATCCTTTCCTCTGCCACAGTTCCTTTCTTCACAGCAAGCAACCATTCAGATGACCAACACTGCTCCAAAAGCTTTTTCTGGAATCAGCTGTAGTACTTGGTTGGAATTCAAATGCTTTGAGTCATTAAGTTAGTTACATATTTTGGTAAGTTACACACGTTACTGCACAAATCACGTCTGCAATACTAACACAAATGATAATTTGAATCATCCCCTGCAGATCAAGAGTTACTTTCCAAAAGAAATTTGCAAATTACATTTTCTAATGGCCACATCAGGGAATTTTGAACTATGCTCATGAACCATTTGTGAATAGAAAATGGGGAGCTTCATCAAATAAATCACTCATTTTGAGTTATTGCCGTGCTCTTGCTGGTAGCAGTACTACATCCAAAAGCAACACCCACACACTTCCCAGCTTGCCCAGTAGACAACACAAACAAAAGCCAGTGGGAAAAGTGCAAATAAACACAACTGAGACAAAATAAACTGTCACACGCAGCAAAGGTGATGGACACAGAAGCTGAGGATTTCTCCAGAGTTAGTCCATAGGATGAGGTTGACTGTCAAGTCCTGCTATGCCACAGGACCTCCAGCTCCGACTGACAAGTGGGAATGGCTCCACACTGTCCAGCAGCAGAGGTGACACAGCCAGCTGTTCTCACTGCCCAGATGGCTGGGACATTGCAGCTGACTATCAATCAGCATGTAACCACTGGTTTCTAACATGGCATTTTGAAGTGAGATGTCACACTTTGTTTCAGGACCTCCCCTAGGCAGCAGACCAGCCATGAGGAGATGGTGCTGCTGAGCATTGTGGCCTCACTGGTCATCTGGTTTGCCAGCACTAGTTAGAAATCACAGTGCTCTGATGCACAAAACTTCAGTGGATCCAGATCCGTGGCCTTAAAGAGTGATATGTGCATCATCACATATGCCACACAGTATCAAACAAAGGCAGGGCTTGATTAGAAAACAATTAGAAAACTCATAAGGACATTAAAAAATGTCTGCAAAACCATTCAGAAATGAATGCATGGGCAGATGTGAAGTGCTATGTGTGGGCAGCCCAGAATCAGATGCTTTGTGCTTGCCAGCCCTGCAGCCCTGAGTCCTTCTGAGTCCTGTTGGCTGAAGTCTACCTCTTCAAGTGCAATTGTCTGCTAACTCCAACAGGAATTAAAGGAAGTAGCTACCCAAATGCCACTAAGGATCAGGACATACAGGCTGTGGTTTGCTCCCTACTCCAGTATGGAAAACAGAGGATTTGTCTCCTCTAAATGCTCTTTCTCTTCTTCCAGACTGAAAATTCAATTTTTTCCAGAAAATGTTGAGGTTATACCAGTATATGTTATCAATCCAGATTAAATACTAATTATTTCTTTCCCTCTGAGCATCTGCATTTGGGCTTCTTCCCTCCAGTAATGCTGGCTAACATGTCTCTGCAGTCTACCTCAGCTTGGATGTGTGTTTGCAAAGGTGGAGAGGGGTGATAGAAACCTCCAGCATCAGCATGACTTTTTCCCCTGATCTCAATAGCAGGTTTTACTTGGAAAGCAGAACTTGCCACAAGATGCTGACCACCAGCACCATCTTTTTTCCACTTTCCTTTGGCACTAGGTTCACAGTGAAACTTAGCAAGAAATTGCAGCTGTGTCCTTTGAGCCCTGTGACTCAGCACCAGCATGACAGCCAGCCTTACACATGAGGAAATATGTGTGCAAAAAATACTTTCTAGAAGGTTTCTGCCTAATGCTGGGAAGCACTGATGCACTCTGGCTCCAGGGAGAGGTAAAAGGTTGATTGCCACCCACTCAATAACCATTTCCTTCTGCGTGATCGATGGAGCGTCATCCGAGCCCCGTCTGGTGACAGGTGCCCGTTAGCGATCGGAGCCAGAGGATGGGAATGGCTCTGTGATAGATGCTCATGGAGAGGGAAGCTGTAAAGAGCATGGCAGCAGTAAAAGGAATGCAATAGGCTTCCTGCTGAATGGGGAGCAGGCAGTGGGATAACGGAAGGGACATTGATTGAATCGGAACATTTCTTTATACTTGGAGCCCCGACTGCAGCGCTCTCATCGCACCGTGTAAAGTTTCTTCCAGTGCATGCTTGGTGACATCTTGACACACTGATTCTAGCATTGCTCGCTCTGTAATCCCCAGGGGAAGATATCTGAGCCCTGAACAGTGTTTTTGAGTAATATCTTCCAACTAAACCCATTTTCCACTTCCCTCCCTGCCAAGGTCATTGAGTTTCTGATCTCAAAAGCAAAAGCTTTACAGGAAAGGTGAGTGGAAATAGAAATGAAGGCTTGGGCTGCTCCTTTGGGGCAGCAGCTGGCACAGCTCAGTCTGTGCAGTTTGCAGGCAGCATTAGCTAACATCAGGCTAAAGCTTTCCCATGTCAGCAGAGCAGGAGCACGGCAGGGAGCCAGGCTTTCCTGAGAGACACAGCCTGCCTTTGTCTTGCTCTGGGGATTGCACAGTGAGACAATATTCTCACAGGGCTGCAAGCTAAAGCCCTGTTGCTCCTAGGTCTACAGGGGAGAATGGGCAGCCCTAATGAGATGGAGTTATTGGTGGCAGGGGAAGGGGCTGGGTGTGGGACGTGCCTGTCCCCACCCTGGCTACCATCCGGAGTATACCCAGAGTGGGGCAGTGAGGAAACATGTCCTCTTGTCCTGGGTGAAGGACCTGCCTTTCCTCCCACCACTGAGGAATTAGGAGATGAGTGAGCTCCAAAGCAAAAATATTCAGGTACTTATAAGAAGGTCTTTCCTTTCCCTGCATCAATTAAGACGTTTTCTTAAAGTAGCTCTTTACGTATCATAGAATTATAGAATGGTTTGGTGTCAAAAGGACCCTAAAGACCACCAAGTTCCAACCCCTGTTCTGTAAGCAGGGACACTACAATATCCCCCCATCCCAGTCTGATGCTGTTACACAAACCTACGTGTCCCCAAAGGCACGAGCCAGGCTGACTGCAGGAACAGTGCTGCACACACATACCTGCAGGTACACGGGCACGGGGTGGCTGCAGAAGTTAAACAGCTTCAAAGCATGCGGCACGGTAATCAGAGGTTCACATCAGGACAGGGAAAGAACAGCGGGGCCCTTGCATGCACAAATAAATGACCTTTGAGTCCTGTGTTCTCTGTGCAGTCAGACACAGAGCAGACCCTGTTACCAACACCTCGGTGCAGGCACGTTCCCCTGGAGGAACAGTCAGGGTGATGGTACCTGGGCCCCTCCGGCATCAAAACCAACAACTTCCAGCTCCTTCCAGGGCAGTGGGTGCAATTTTATGGCTCATCTCTTATTGTTTCACCCCCTCCACAAAGTGTGAAGAGCTGGGTTTTGTGAACATCAGTAGCATGTTCACAGGGGCAGGAAACACTGGGGCAATAGTTTGCTTTTAGGCATATTTCATCAAGCCATCAGACAGCAGAAACAACTAGGAAAGATGAAACCACCTGAATTTTGAATAGGACCCCACCATGAGGACCCCAAGGTCATAAGAAAGTCTACTGTTCCACGAGCGTGCAAAAAATCAGAAACAATTGTGAAACAACCAAATAAAATAAACTACTCCTCCATCTGTAAATATTTGGGGAGATTATATCCAAACCAAGGCTCAAATTTCCTCCATGCAAAAATTTGATAAAATACATCCACAGATTAATCCCCATCACACACATATCCAGGGATAATGTGAAGGCACTGACTAATGCACATGTAAAACACAAAAAAATCTATGCCTTATTGCACTCATAATTTGAATTTTTCACATGAACTGCTCAAATATTTTTGTACATCTGTTAAACTGCTTTGGGAGTAACATGAGAGTACACTATGCCTAATAACTTAAGGAAAACTTTGAAGCTTCATCTTCCAGATTTTTTACTCAAGGAAGTATTAGTCATTAAACTTGGACATTTTTTACCTTTTCCAGAGAAGTGGTTACAATACTTCCCATTTTAATCAATCCAAAAGGAAAAAAAATCCTAACCTCTCTGAAAAGAACATCTTTGCATTAATCACAAAAAACTTTATTTAAACTGAAATATTTTTTTGGCATTATCTCCCCCCTTTCAGAGTTCTTTTCAGGGTTAATTTCCAAACAGAAACACCACATTCAACTGAAAAGTCAAAATGTTTGCAATAGATAACTCCTAGAAAAATATGTTGCAAGATTTCAAGGAAATTCTTTCTGCTTGATTCCATAGATTTGACTCCAGTTGTTAAACTGTTTTATTCTGACCAATTTTCTTGTGTTTCCATGAAAGAAAATTGTTCATGGACATTTAAAAATGACCATCTTTCATAACTGGAAATCTTAGCAGTATATGGAAGTAACAGAATGGGCCCAACCCAAACACACTAAATAACTGGATGTGTTGTCTAACTCTGCAGTGATTCAGCATCTTATCAAAAGGGATTTTTTGAGCACAGTTTGCAACAACTACCTCCACTGCCAGGGCTGAATCCTTCCAGTGAGGAATATATGTATAAATAAATTTTAATTATACATACATACTTACATACTTTCAGGTGCATTTTAATGAGATTTTGAATAACTACTTTGTTTCCTTTAAAATACACTTGAAAAAAACCTGTATTTTGATTACCAATGTAATATGTAGTCCCATAGGCTTAGAGAATATATCTAAACCATGCACCTCATGCATGTTTTATTGCATGTCTTAAATAAACTGAATCTGCTGTAAGCAGATAATTTTGAAGATATATTTTTAAATTATTATTGATACCTTTGGAAGATTCAGAAGATGTTGAGATATTAAGGGAATATCAGAAAGTTTAACTGCATAGCTTTTTATGTTGTGGGGGTTTTTTCGGGTTTGGGTTTTTTTTGTTTTGTTTTGGTTTTTTTGGGGTTTTTTGGCTTTTTTGTTGGTTTGTTTTTGGGGTTTTTTTTTGTGCTACCTAAAAGGTTTTTCTTCTAAAGCCTGGGACATGTTACATTGCCTAGCTGAACTGAGAGCATATTTTCATGACCTTCACACATTGTCAGCCAGATCTGGGAGTGGAGGACTGCAAAGGACACAACAGCTTTAGCAAGAAGATTTGGGACTGGTGGGCTGAAGTGGAAATACAACCACCAGCCCTACTGTGGGAGCCCTGGGCCAGCCTGGACACAGCAAACCAAGGCACAGAGCCAAACAGCCCAGTGACTGTCTTGCTTCTGTCTAACACAGACAGCTGAGGCAAGGAGAAAGGAGGGGGAAAAAAGAGAATTAATGTTAGAAACATTTATTCCAAGATACACTATCATTCCTCTGTATGCACAAAATCCAATAAAATTCCAGAAGAAAAAGGAAAATATATTTTTTTTTGCAGAATAACCTTAAGCCCAGAAGCCAGATGATTGGCTGTTATAAAGATCCACACCAACTTTGTGATTTATTTCAGAGTCCTGCTCCTCAGTGGGTACACTGAGACCCACTACAACAGCCCAGGACTGTACCTGCACCCTTCACCCACCCAGCCTGTCTTCCATCACATCACAAAAGCCCCATAAAAACTGGGTTTTGCAAACACCACCACCCTGGGCCAGTCACGGGCAGGAGATAGGGCACTCCTTTCCCCCAGGGTCATGGCCTTCGAGATCCTGCCTCTCACTTCTAAAAGTCATAAAATGAAGACATTCACTGAAGTATCCCAGGCCCTGCCTGGGAAGGAAGATTCAGAGCCTGCCTCTGGGATGCATCCACCCCCAAAATTAGCTCTTGGAAACAGCTCAGGCGTATTAGCAACCTGTGCTTAAAGGAGTTTGTCAGATGAAGGCAATGGGAAAGTGCACAGCCCTGGAAAAACTCTTCCTGTGTGATTCTGGCCATCCCTTTGCAAGAAAGCTGAATTTACAAGGGAAATAGATGCAGAGGAAGCTACTGAACTGACTAGAGAGATAGAGAGCCCATTTAATCAGAGGAGACAAGGTATACAAGTTTTGTTTAGCTTCACTGGACAGAGGCTGACCCAGAATGTGTTTGCTGTATCTAAATATCCCACGCTGATAAGATCCATGGAAAAATTACTCAAGCAATGGGATGATTGTTGCCTCAATAAAAGAAGCAAGCTGCCTGTGAATACCCTTAAGGGAGAATAGGGGTTCTCTAACCATCAAGTTTTTGATAACATTACAAAAGCAATAAGTTTTTCCTAGTAAGTTGTGGAAATCTGTGACGAGCAGAGGGACTGCACTCAGCGATCTTCCCACCCCCTCTAGACCTACATCATACAAAAACCAAACTGAATTTTGCACAGATTTTTGATCTGATTTTTCAGATCACTCTGAAATGTTAATCCTATGAATGTGTACATGTGGCCTGATCAATTTTGGGTCTTTAAATGATTTACCACAATTTTACAGACCAGATATGGCCTNCTGTGACGAGCAGAGGGACTGCACTCAGCGATCTTCCCACCCCCTCTAGACCTACATCATACAAAAACCAAACTGAATTTTGCACAGATTTTTGATCTGATTTTTCAGATCACTCTGAAATGTTAATCCTATGAACGTGTACATGTGGCCTGAATTTTGGGTCTTTAAATGATTTACCACAATTTTACAGACCAGATATGGCCTTAAAGTAAATGAATGTGTAAATTATATCTTCAGGAGCAGGACTCCAGACCTGGGTACACAGATCTCTGTACACAGAATAAACTGTGGTGGCTGCAGATACAGTTTATTAATCAATTATCTCTGTTTATTGGAGAGCAGGATCTTCCTGCAGCTGCTAAACCAAATGACATGCAATGACAATTATGTAAACTTTCATGGAACTCCAAAAAAGCTATCAGCAGTTTCCTGGCTGTTATTTTTGAGCTGATCTAATCTGACATATGGTGATTCCTTGAGTCATTTGATAGTGTAGAGAGCTAAGTAAACCCCTCTCCAAACACCCATAAAAAGTGGCCCTGCAGTTTTTGCTCCTTTTGGAAACCTAGAAGCACATTGCTGCAAAGAGTCAAACATGAGGAAGGACAAAATCTTATAACAGGCCTTGACCTTGGGTGCATCAAACCTTTTTAAAACAAAAATATATTTTCAGGTAAACAGCCTACTTTTATAAAAGGAATCAGCCTTCTGCAGAAGAGCATGACCCTTCATCAGAAAGTGCAAAATCTAACAGACAAAAAGTTTCCATCCTAACATAGGAATTTTGTCAACAGTACACTTGTTAAAAAAGCTCAGTTTTCAGCTGTTGAAGATCAAAACATTTCAGTTGACTTTTCACCGCAAAAGCAACACTAGTGACCCTTCTTCAAATGCTGGAAATTTATTCTTCAAATAAATTTCATCCAGACATCTTCCAGGGCCATATTTTTATTTCTGTCTTAACTAGACTTCCGTTTCTTGCTCTAGGTTATATCATTTAATCCTCTAAGAACTGTTTAATCCCACAAATCAGCCATCTATACATGTAAAAACCCTAACTTTTACACTTCAGAAAAGGATTGCATATCCAGACGTTTCTTAAATATCCTGGAAACACAAACCAAGAGAAAGCCTGTCCCAGAACATCAGTTCTGCTGCTGATACCTACAGAATGAAACTAAGATTAGCCTAAAAAAATTGTATTAGCTAATGCTAAACTGCATACATTGCTTACAAGTAATGCCACATCTAAGTGTAGTAGAAAGAAAATGCTTTTGGAAATCTGAAGTACACAGAAATGTTGTGTCACAGTGATGCAGCAGCTCCTGGACAGAACTGAACTCATCCTGCTTCACCTCCTTCAGCACTTCAAAAATTGTCTGTGTTTAGATGCAATTCCTTGCACCCACAAAAGCAATATTGGTTAAATTTTCTGTTATTGACTTACAAGACATTGAGCCCACTTGGAATTATAAGGGAAGGTGCTGGGATGTGAAGGGATTTGGTTCCACCAGCAGCTGTAGCTGCTGACTGTATCCTGTAGCAGTTGGCACGGGGTAAAAAGTGATGTGAAGGAAAAGCCCAAACCAAAGAGCAGAGAAATTGTCACTGCTGTGAAGCTGATTTCGTGCCTGCAGCTGAAGCAGCAGAGAATATCAAATGTCAGAAGGAAGCTTATCCTCTAAAGCTTTTCAGCCCCATTTTGCACAACAAAGAGATCTGGCTAGTTCAGATAAGGGGTGGATGAACATCCCAACTTTCAGTTGCTTGTTTATCTGTGGTACTCCATCCTTCACTAGGCATCTCCTTTCCTAGAATGATTCAAGTCCCTTGATTAAAATATTGTGGCACATTACCAGAACACCTCTCAGTCCACTGTGCTTTGTCTGTTCCACCCCCAGAGAATGATCACAAAAGCTGGTTCTGTCCTCCTAAGTTAGCAAAACTCCCACCAACCTCAGTGGCACCAGGACTAGGCCTGGGTAAATATTTTCTATCCATATACAGGTTGTCTTATCCAGTAATTCTTAAAATGGGAGGATATTCACACACACATTCAGACACACACACACCTTTCTTAAATGAAGTTTTTGTTTGCACACCTTACATAGAAGAGAATTTTATTCTGGAACATCCACTTGTCACAGTAATTGAGAAGAGTGTGCATCAACGGGCCCCATGAAGGAAAGAAAGGACAACCTTGTCAAGGCATAGATCCTCCTTTCCCTTTGAAATGCCTCAGTCAAGTTCTTGCTTCTGTCCTCCTGTGTGTTCAACCAGTTTTAATTTGCTGATTTAGGAGACCCTGCTTGATCAAAGAGCAAATCCCTGTATAGCCAGTGTGAGTCCCAACAGAGCAAGATCATTCTTCTTAGGTGTCTTCCACCAATCCACTGGAAGTGCTTCCTAGGCTTTCCTCAAGGATCCACGTGGAAAATCTTTCCTGCTCACTAGCCTTGAAGAGACCTTCCAAAAAAGAAAAAAAAGAAAAAAAAAAAG
>VZRH01003705.1:914029-956153 GCA_013397555.1 Urocynchramus pylzowi | reverse complement strand
AAAAAAAAAAAAAAACAACAAACCCTGACTTAGTGACATGTTATTTATCCATCATCTCCACCACAGATGAAGCTGCTCTCAGGAGGGCCAAGCTGCCAAACTATTGCTCAAGTCTCAGTTCTAATATTGCTATTCTGTACATGGCTAAAAATTCAGAAAGGGTACAAGTTGAAATGTATATCCAAGTGTGGTTGTGTTTTCTCTACTAAATTACAAATTATTATCCTTAGGTGAAAAATTCTTCCCAGATTTACCCCATCATCTGCCACCCTGAAGGTGGCAGACCCTAACTATCTCACCTTCTCTTCTCATCTGGCATCTGGCTCCTGCCAAGTCCCAACACTGTTAAAGAGCTCTCATTTATTTTCACTTTTAAGTGAATTAGTTAATAATTTCTTACCACATTTTCACATCTTTGGATATTTCACCTTAACATATCATTTTAGTGTCTATTTCTATGTCTTTCACTTGGCTGTTATCCAACCAATTTACCTTAAATAATAATTTAATTTGATTTTTCCATATGCAAATCAATTTGTTGTAGTGCTTGTTTGTAAGATGCTACACATTATCAAGTTTCATTCTATGACATCAGCACAGCTAAACTTCTCACCTAGTCTGTCTCCCTCACAATTCCAATTTATCTTCTAATGAACTAAGTCTTAACCAGCTAGATAAGGGCCATTAGAAATGTGTGTTCATTTTTAGCAAGGCCAGATTGCACAGCTGCAATAGAACACATTGTTCTGTACATTGCAGTAGAAAACTACATGACTCCAGGAATTTCAGACATTAATTGTCATTTTTCTAAGACTGATAATTATCACAGCATGCAACACACAGAATTCCCCTAGACATTGTCTGCAGATAATCTACCACTGTGGATCTTTGCACAACCTTAAGACCTGACCTGAATATGGTTCCCTGTTTTTTCTACACTCACATATACAAACCTGTCATTTCAGCAGTTTGCAACTGATCAATTAATAGGTCACTCAGACTGTGATGTAGTCAAATATTAACATGAGATCAGAGTGTGTTACCTCCTCCTGTCACAGCAAAACCTTTGCAGCGGTGACTTAAATGGATGAAAAAAATTAACCAGCTCTGCTGATATCTCCATGAGTGACCATCCCACTCTCAAATGGTAAAACTTCACTCACCCTCTGGAATATCACAGCATCAATCTGTCACATATTAGGGCTTTCTCCTTCATGCTATTAACATACCTCAGACTCAGATAAACACCAGTAATTAACAGGCTTGTTGAGGAAAGAGAAACAGCTTACTCAGCACTTGTCTGTATATGGAATTATTTCTATACAATGAGAACAATCCTTTTCTTGAACCTGTGTTCATTCTAAGTTTGCTTTGCACAAAGAGGCAGAATTGTGAATGTAGATTCTTTCCCTCAGAGACTGGACTTTGAGAAGATTTACTCAGATTTCTTCCCCTCAAGCCAGATTGATTTAAGCTCCAACATTGTTGGTTTTCAAGAAGCCAAACTGTTCTGAGTCTGGACCTGGTCCAATTGAAAAAAAAAAAAAATTAAATTGAAGCTGTAGGTCATGGTTTGTGCTGCAAAACTGGTGCCAGTGATTTCGTGGCAGATAGTCACACATCTGAGTCAGATCTACACAAATGTGGCTAGATCATGGCAGAAGGGCTCAGAACCACCAGAAGTGCTGTCTTTTAGATTAATCATAAAAGCAAAGTTCAATCCTTGCCTCTGCAGGTACATTAAAGCTAGTCCCTCTGTGTGCTCTTTGTTGGTTACTAACTCTAATGCTCTTCATAAATCTCAGCCTGGTGAAAAATGCCGGATTCCCCAAAAGACATTGGCAGGATAAAGGTATTTTTTGTTTCCTAGGAACCTGCAGTTCAGCTGTTCTCTGCTTTTTGTGGACCTTTTTTCAGCAAAGAAAGAGAGATTTCTTTTTCTTATAGAGTAAAACTTCCCCTCAAAAATTTTCCAGGTTTTTAATCTCTCTTTATCACTTGTTTCTTGTGGAAAAACTTAGCATACTGCTGTCTGGAAAAAAAGCCACCAGCTTTCTTGCTCATGAAAGTTCAGTATCTAAAAGTCTATGAATCATTTAAATGAAAAAAAAAAAACCTTCCAAAGAAGACACCAGGAAAAAAAAATCAACTACTTGTGTCTGCAGAGGGACCAAGGCCACCTTTCACCTCACAGACTTTTCAGAACAAGTCCAAGTTTCTTCCTCAGTTCACCATTTTCATTGCAGATGCAGCTGTGGGACATCAGACCTGGTGTTTCAAGTTCTTTTGAACTGATATAGACACCATTTCATGCTGATATAGATATCTTTTTTAAGCTGATACAGGCAAGATGGGCTTCAAAGTGCCCATTGGAGCTTACTAACACTCCTCCAGTCCTCTTGTTCTTTGTGAAATTATTGGTTTTTGTGGAAGTGGTGGAAATTTAGAGACAAAAAAATAGGTAGAAAGAATGTGGCAATGCTGCTGGGTGAGAATGGGGAGTCCTCACTTTCTCTGGAGGCTACAGCATCTTTACAACCAGACTTGTGAATACAAAGGGGAGTTTGGCTCAGTCATTTTTACAATGAAAGCTAATAAACCCAAGCCCACAACAACATGCCTCCCCAGAGAAATCCAGTCATCTTTCCAAAGCCTTCTAGCTTCCAGGGCCATGTACAAAGTCACTAATCATGGCTGTGACAGACAAAGCATGTAATGAATGATAGAAATTAGCCAGGATGCATAAAGGACACAACAACACCCTCCCAGCTCAGCATTCGCCCAGTGAGTGTGGCTATCAGGAGGCAAGAGCGAAGACAGCAACCAGAGCTCCCTTCCCTATTCCCCACTCCATGGTATCAATGGAAGGCAAATTGGGCACCAGGGCCAGAAGGGAGTTGCAAACAGATTCTCCTAACTCATTTCCAGCCACATCCAGAAGTTCATGAACACAGATGAAGAGCCTGAGTAACATCTCTGATGGCTGTGGAAGATGGCAGAAAGGAGCAAGGCTTGGTGACTACTAATTTTTCATGTTGTAGGCAGGGAATGCAGAGTGCAGCTCAGATAATCATGGCAAAAGCTACTTTAAGAAACTTTGAGAAAGTCATGATGCCAGATTTCAACCTAGGAAATAAACAGGTATATAAGAGCAAAGAGAAGATGTCATAATTTAGTACATGGTAAGGAAAGACATTTTCTGTGGAGACAT
The DNA here is from genome assembly GCA_013397555.1 of Urocynchramus pylzowi. Taxonomy (NCBI): domain Eukaryota; kingdom Metazoa; phylum Chordata; class Aves; order Passeriformes; family Fringillidae; genus Urocynchramus; species Urocynchramus pylzowi. The sequence goes on along the minus strand of VZRH01003705.1, from coordinate 952,942 downwards.
GCCTGTGGAAATAATCTCCAGCCATCCTGAATGATAATAAACCACATGCAGTAGTGTTCTCTGCACTTCATTAACTACTGAGGAAAGTTTGCAAAAGATGCTGCACTTGGGTACTCAGGCCGGTCTTCATTCATGGTGGAAATAAAAAATTATTTGCTCTCTTACAGTATTTAGTTGGGTGGCAGCTGGCCTTGGGCTAATGATGAAAACCTCTCTCACACTGGCAACAAATCACTTTCTTAAAGTGACTATGAAGCTCTAAAACAGCAAGGCTGGAAAAGAAAAATTTTTAGAAGTAAAAGAAAGGTCAAAACCCTTTCAGGATTATTCACTTTTTTTGAATTACAACCTTCTTATTCCCATAATAGCAGTCCAACAATTGTCCAATCCTCTCCTCTTTGTAAATTAAATCCCATGAAGAAAACACTTTTTCCTTTTCATCATAAAAACATAGGTATGTAAAAGTAATGACCCTAGGAATAGGGGTCAATTATTATTTCTAAATGTGTGCTTACAGACAGGCAAGTAGACGCTGGACAGACCCCAAAAGGCTGTGGATTGTGTTCTGGCTGCCTATTACAGTCATTAAGAAGGTGATTCATTGCCTAGCATTTAGTACTGCCAGACTGTGCCTTTCTATGCAATAAAGAGGGAGAAAGAGCTGCAACATCAAAGTCAGGCACTCACAGTCAGCCACTTGCCTAACACTTTGACTTATGTCCCTCTATTGTACAAGGATCAGGGTCTATGGTGGTGTACTCTGATCTCCTACCAAACATCAACACTGTTCTAGGTGCTCGGGTTCATACTATGGGCCCTGCTTGGCAATAAAATCAGCGTTATCTAAGCTTGGTCAAGCACAGAAAGTCATTTCAAATAATATACTAAGGAAGGATGGCAATGCTTCATTGGGTTTTTTAGGTTTCATGGCATAGACAGCAGGCTGCCAGCCCACAGCAACATGTGGCACTCTTCACTCCCCCATACGGACTGACCTCAAGGTGCTTTGCTTAAGTGAGTGAATGTTATTGGTCACCTTTTTCTGGAAAAAAACAGAAACGTTGTAATGTCACCAAGATTTTGCAGTGAGAGTCAAACCCAAGTGGTTGCTCCCCAGAGTCCTGCCTAATACCATGAGGAAGAATTGGTAAACTGGCCTGCTACCAACCTCTGAAGCAACATTTGGAGCCAAGACTGCACCTCTAACCTCCACCCCCGCGCAGTGCAGTAGCAGTTAACACATCTCCTGCCATGTATGCAGGACTGTCAGAGCCACAGGTCTGCTGTGATCCTCTAGGTTCAGACAAGCCATTAACCCTGGAACAGAAGCAGCAGGTGGAGGTGCTTGCCAAAGCCAAGGTGTTTGGCAAAGCCACTCTTCCCTCAGGAGTCGGAGTGCATTGTTTCCTGAACAAGCCCAGCCGTGTTTGCTCACTTAATTGCACAGCTGCAGGTTTGCTCCCAGCTCTCGCTGTTGTCACAGACTGCGTAGGACCTGCCAGGTTTCACATGCCAGACATGAGACCTGTGTGCTTGGCTCCTGTCTCCAACTCTGGTACGTCAGGCAGTGATGGGACAGTGCCACAGGTGACACCAGCAAAGCCACCGCGGTGCAAAAAAGCTTTCACGCATCACTGAAGACGTAAGTGGCACAGCCAGGCCAGGAGGCAAGTAGTGGCAACACACTGTGTGTCTCAGGATCGTTCCTGCACACTTGATTCAGAGTTCCTATTGCTAAGATCCAGAGGAGGCCATGCTCTGGCAGTAGGAAGGGATGTAGCTGTCAGGAACAGTTACAGAAAATAGGGGTAGGCTCTGGGAACAAGGGGGTCGTGGTGGCTGAACTCATTCTTGTGCAGCAGAGTCTCTGCATAAGACATCCCTGCATGCAGCCACTCCTGCCAGTGTGAAATGACAACTCTGTGCAATGTCTGGGCAACTCATTGAGCAGCTACTTGTGAAGCCCTTTAAAAGCACCAGTGGTTTTCAAGTGACTTAATCAGCTTCATACAACCTGAAATATTCACAAAGCTGAATATTCCACTCAGCTGAGTATCTAGTTTGTGGCTTGCTTATGAGGACAGTATTTTAGGAAATATTGTTACAACAATAATTTATTTATTCCCATTTGCTGATTTGGAAACTTTGAGCCTCACCTGGCTTTGTTTTCTCATTTCTCTTGTGAAAACACACACCTAGTCAAATAATTGGTCATGCTCACACAACTCTGTGTTCTGCTGCTGTGTTTATTTGAGAATCACACATGCACACATACTTGAGAGAGAGATAAAATCGCTCTGGCTGAGAGGCTTTATCTTGCCTATCTGTTCCTCAAACAGGTCCATTTGACTTGGAAAGGAAGAGGATAATTTGATTCCTAACAGAAAATGTCCTCCTTTGATCTGATGTTTTTGCAGTTAGCCATTCCCCAATATATCTTTTTTGTGTGATGTTTTCCTTTTGTTTTCTTTCATTCCTGTCTTATTTTACAATAACATATTTGAGATAACCCACCCTTCTCCCAGGGAAACATCATACCTAACCCATTCTCAGTCAAGCATAACTCTAAAATTCACAGCACTGCCTCCTATACCACCCTGCATATTTAGAAGGTAAAACACTATCTGACTGTTCTTGCATTTAAGCCAGCAGATGTTAGTATTACTACATTTCAAAGGACCCAAATCAATCCACTTCCTTCATTGTCCCCCTCTTGCAAAAACCTAGACAGAGAAGCCCGAGGCTTTGTAGTTTTTGAAGTGCTCTAATCTGGACAGATCTTACCATTGCTGTCATAATTGATTAAGCTGTTGCCAGCATTCTCTGCATCTCCAGAGAGCTGTCATGGTTCACATTCATCAGGGCATGCTCCAAAGTTCACACACTTCCACAAGGCACAGCTCAGTGAGAGTCGGACATCATTGGAATAATAATACTTTGCACTTGCATCTCACCTTTCATCACAGGCACAGCAGAAACACTCGGAGTCCATTTCTGCTACCCATTGTCACACCCTGTGGTACTCTACAGCAACCCTCTCTCCATCTCTAAAAATGATCCCTGGAGCTGTTTGCAGAGCAAGATATACCAAGGACAAGTGAATATTTACCCAAGTGTCATGATGCTTTTGAGAGAATAGTGTTACTCCTGTTCTAAACGAATGGAAAAACTGAATAGTTTGCACTGGTCTCCAAAGGGTGACTGAAAAGTTGTCCCTCAGACCAGGCTTGCTGGTCTCCCAACTGGGTACCTGCAAAGGTTGCCTCTAGCAGGATCAAAGTATCCCCACACAGGATTTTGTGAGTCATAAATGTAGGCTTTTTCTGCTTGCAGACAGACGGTGAAGGAGCCATGCAGATGGGTGTGGAGGTACTGGGGAGCACAGTAATGTTGAAAACATCTACAGGTGAGTTGGAGCATCTTCTTTCAGTCCTCCATGTGCTTTACCAAAGAGGCTGCAGATGACTCATTGTGGGAGTTAAAGCACAGTGTTCCCAAATTCCTGCTCAGTGTCTAGTCACTACAAATTCCCTTTTTTCACTAGCCCATGGGATTAATTAGCTATTTATTTATCTCCTTACTTACTGACTTCAACAAAAGCACATATTAAATGTAGTTTAATAATATCCTAAAATGTTAATTTTCTATGTTCCAAACAAATAGGATATTCATCCAATCTGTGTGCAGAGTCACAGATAAGTGGATACATAATTTTCATAGGTATATTTAAAGCATCTCTTCCAATTTCTGGTATGTTTCTTTACTTGTTAGCTTTACACCCCTACTTATCTGTTCTCTCCTTTTCTTTTGACCAGACTTAAACAGTGAGAAGACACTACATGACTAAAATAAAATAGCTCACTAAAGAAAGGGCAAGCTCACTTGGAAAACTAGGAGCCATCTCTACTCCTACCAGCTGGAGTTTCTCCCACATCTACAGCCATTAAAGTTTTGAAATGTTTGGATGTTTTTACTAATTCCATTAAGAACCAGAAAGGCTGTTCCCACCATGACCAGAAAATGAAACAGCAGCAATCACACGGGAAAATGCCCAACTTTCCAGACTCAGCAGTTTTATTAGTGCAAATACCCACCACATAGCCACACATTTGCCTGCTTACTTACTCTGGACCCTAACTCAGCCCGGGCTGGCTAAGCTGGTGCTACTAACCACCTTTTCCAGCTCATTTCACCTGCAAGAAGGAATGGCCCACTGACACAGATTTTGACCAAGGATTCTAACATGTTTGTTGTTTTTTTTCTCTCTTTCTTTTGTGGATTTCCCAATCAGCTTTGGGCAATTTGTTAATTCTGTCTGTGTCCGAGTTCCCCAGCTGTGAAATGGAAATAATAGCACTTGCATGCCGCAAAATGGCATTAAGAAAGTTAATTTTGATGCGTCTGGTATATGATGCTAATAAAAATCTTGGAAACACCATTTCCCAGGTTCCATCACTAGCCTTGGTCTAATTCTTTCCTAGGACTTGTCTAACAGCAACAAATGCTGATGTGACAAGCATGGGATTTATTTGTGGTGTTGTGTATGCTTTTTCCTTAATCACTCAGCTCCTGGATTCATGTGATTCTTCATAATCTCACTCCCCATTAAAATAAAGCCTAAAGGTTCATAGTCAGGAAATTGGAGTGTAAGGAGGCAGGAAAGGAAAGAAATGAATGCCAAAAAACATGAATGCAAAAGGGGAGCACCTGAAACAGCCCAATATTAGTTATTTTAAAGTATCAAGATTTTTAAGCTGATAGAGGTTTAATTAAGGATTAAAAAGAAAAAAATATTTGTAAGTGCAGAGCTGACAATACCAAGGTTCATTCTTCCTGTTTCTTCCCCTTCAGGTGCTATTGCAGTAAAGATCAGATCAGCACAATTCACTCCAATTCACCAGTACAGGCACCTAAATTACAACCCCAGCACCAGTGAGCCTTTGAGAAAGTGAGACAGAGCTCCTGCTGTTTTGAAGCCAGCTCACACCACGGCTGTCTCGCTTGCTAGGCAGCAATCTGATGAGTGTATTAGCATTTAGCAAAGGTATATAAAGTCCTGGTCCCCGCCTCGAGGAGCTGACAACACTGCAATACAGAGGGACAAGAACAGGAAGCCACATAAAAAGAAAAATAATTAAGCAGACATGTTGGTTATGTATTCTTGCAACCACATCAAGCCTGGTCACTAGGGAGGAAACTATTGTGCCCTTGAATGCAATTCCCAGTGCTGAAGCCGGGCCCTGGCAGTCACACGAGGTGGGCACGGCTTCCCGGCAGCGCGGCCAGGGCCAGCCCTCCTTCCCGCACCTCGCCGGCCTGCTGGAATGCAGCAGCCAGCCAGGCATGAGTTAGCTGGGAGCCACACATGTAATTAAAGCACTGGCTGCTTCAGCTAGTGAAAGCAGGCACGAGCTACTACAATCTGCTAACATTTCCAAACCTTGTCATTAAAAATTCCTCACTCCAGCCTGTGCCAAATGGGATGGGCAAAGCCTGCAGGTCCCAGGGCCCTGGTGCTCCCATCACAAACCTACTTCTTCCCACAGCAGCTGTATTCCTGGCACAGCTGCACAGACCTCGGCCTGTCCTAAACCCCTGCACCCCAGAAGGGCTGAGATCCTCCTGTCCTACCAAGGGCTGGGGTGAATCCTGTGTAGTCTCAGCCCAAAACAAGGGACAGCTGTGTCAGGCCTGGGCCTCGTCAGAGAAGGGTTGCCTTTTATTCCTAGAAAGCTGTAAAATTCCCATGCAATCATACAAAGGAAAGAAAATCTTCTTAAGAGCCAAGGAGGAAAGGCAAACATGCAGGACTGTTGTGGGACTGGCTCAAGGTCACACTGCAAATCACTCTGGGGCTGGACTGAGACACGAGCACCTCCGGTCCCCAGGCTGTACTGTGACCTCCCTTAGACCAACTCAGACCAAGGCAAATCAGGACAAGAAAATGATCAGACTAAGGAAATGTTCTCTAATATTAGGAATACCAGCAGCTCCAGAATGATTCTGGTAGCAAGAACCTGTTCCTAAAACTGTACAGAAAAAAATTTTTCCTTTCCAATTTTTCCTTGCTTGGTGGAGTTTATAATTAGCACCACTCCAGCTTCTTTGGGCATTTCAAGTCCAAAATAGCAAATTTCACAGTTTAAGCCAGCTCACAGAGACACAAGGGCAATATAACCTGATCTTATGTAGCAGAAGTGGTCTCCATCTCTCAGGTATTTAGCATTCCTCTGCAGAATCTCATCATACTGCCTTGTGGAGCACTGCACACCCTGGTCTCCCTCTGTATACTTTATTCCTTTCCTAAAGAGAAAAAGTAAATGGGCCAGATCTGCAGCTGACGTAAATCAGCATCTCCCTCCTGAAGTCAATGAGGCTCCACCAGCGGGCACTAGCTAAAGATCTGGCCCAGTGAGTTTAGTGCCACGAGGTTATGAATCATTGTTATTATGTGGCGCTGCATGTAATTGCCTGATCCCTTCTCCCCATCTCCCCAAGGGGTCCAGAGCAGCTCTCCTCCTAATGCTGCCAGCAGCAGGGGGAGAGGAGAGTGTAATGTTCAATTATCTTTTGCATGTTTTTCCAATAGTAAATCACAGCAGGGGATGTGACCCCCTGCTAATTGGAAGTCATGTCCTGTGGGGTTCTCTTCTTCCCTTTTGCTCCAATGTGTACCTATTTGTATTAAATACTGATAAATGGCACAAGTGCAGAGAGGTGGTAGATTTTTGTGTTGTTATGGGTCTAATGACAATTTCTTTCACAGGTCTGTTTTTTTCTGTAGTTTCAAAAATGTTCAGTCATGTTTATGCCAGGTTTTAGCGTACAAGGCTAAAGCTGATGGAAATTCCTTCAGTCAGACCTGACTAAAGTCAACTCAGTGCTCCCTGTGTTACAGGAGGATAGTGTTTCTTTCACTACCGTCTACCACAAGGTCTGAAATCCCTCCATGGATGCTTTATGTTTCAGAAAGGGCAAAACTCAGAGATGGTAATGCAGGAGACAGGAAGTGTTTCTGTGTAGCTCATCAGCAAGCCAGTTTAAGTTTTCAAAGGGATTTAATCCGAGCGAAATTCAACCCCCCATGGTCAATGAAGCACTTACATTCCTTCCAAAGCTCAGCAATAAGGCGTAGGCACCGAGGGGTGAGATGGACAGGCAGAGATTTCCTGGGGGGAATGTGCAGGCTGTGATACCACTCCAGCAGTGCAGGGTGATGGGTGTGCTCTCTGTGCCACCCCAGCCTGGCAGCATCCCACACCTCCCTCTGCTTCAGACCAGGGCCACCAGAACTCCTGGTGCTGAGGAGCTGCTGCTTCAGGCACTGTGCAGGGAGAGCACTGCCCTCCCTGTGCTCCCCTCATGCCCTCCCTGTGCTCCCCTCATGCCCTGGGTCTGTTGCTCAGGCTTTTATAGGCCCATGGGACACAAGTACCTGACCAACCTGTTGTGCATCATGTCCCCAGCACTGGGGGAGCTGCTCTGGAAAGAGCACTCGACCATAACCCTGCATGACCTCCCAGCAGCGTTACCACCAACCTCTTCCTCCACCCAGTTCCAACATATCAGATATGCTCTCATCCCATAAACCAACCCAGCCCTGTCTCATGCATGGAAGGATGATACCTGAGAAGCCTGTTACATCACAATGCTCTGAAACACAATTACACACCTTTGAAATGTATCCAGAACCTATTGCATCATGAGAGATGTACCAAGAATATGATTAGAGAAGGATAAAAGGTGTTTCTTTAATAACGCATTAGCCAACGTGTTTAATGAATGTATTTTAAATGCCAGCTATAGACAGAACAAGGTGTATTTCAACACACATTTGCTGATCAAGGGAAATGTCAGGAGGAAGTCTAAAGGGAGCAAATGAACTGGGCAAACTGGGGAATCCAGGCCACAGAGAATTCAGTGGGAATTAGGGCCCCAATTCAGAAAAGTATTTAAAGACAGATTTTTTTTTAAGATACCTAATTAATTAAACATTGGAACACCTTTAAAAATCTCATCCACTAATATGTAATGATCTCTGTGTTCAGATCCATTCCTATTCATTCAGCAAAGTAAGCAGTACTAAAATGCTCTGCTGAATCAGGACCTAAATCAAATTCAACAGGCTAATCCAGAAATTATCTAAATCCTATACAAGCTACAAAAGGACAATTCATTCCCCCCCTGCCATTTTCTGGTTCTGGAACCCTCTTGTGAAACCACTTCTCAATATTTTATTAAATTCAGTGGGTTAGATGGACAAAAAATCCATAGCTAAGTAATCATTTTGTGTCAAATTCTGTCAGGCCTTCTAAGAAGACCAGAGGTTTGAATTTCAAAGAGCAGAATCAATAATCAACCACTGTACACTAATTTGGGATTTACAACACAGAAGTATCCACATGACATATAAAAAATTATGTTCTATAAGCATCTCTTCTCCCATTTTATATCTGACTAGGAATACAAGTCACTGTTGCTTCTAAAAACTAACCCAAAGGGAATCTTAGAGGAGAAGGAAGTGAGAGGAAGCTCAAGTACCACACAGATGGACACTTAATAAGAGTACAAATCAAATCTAGTGAGTCCTACACTGGCAGAGAATTAGGGCAAGTCAGGGATTTAAGTATTTGTCTCATTTGGCTGGGCAGAGAGTGAAGAAGTCTCAGCACCAGAATTCCCCCACTGCAACTGGCTGGTCATAAAAAAAGTTTAAAAACACATTTTAAGAGGGAGCAGAAGGGATTGATAAAGTGGAGAGACCCTTGACACTCTTTAGTTCTTCACCCCTGAAGTGAAAGCAAAAGCAATCTTGGTGATATCTTGAAAGAGTGAGAAGATCAGATACTGGTGATACTATTTTAAAGTATCTCCAGAGAAGTGGCTGACAACCCACACTGCAGTGAAAATCTGATAAGCAACAAGTACTGAGCAAAGCTTCACATATGAGAGTTTGAAGTGTAATCAGCTTCTTTTCACCCCAAGGAGTCACTCCCCACATCTGCAGAGCATGAAATGCCTGACTGCTGGTCATGCTGCACAAGGACCATGGCTTTGTCAGGTCCTCAATCCACTCCAATCAGAAAGTGTGCACATGTAGGCAGCTGCTGCAGCAGGAAGGTGTGATGGTGTGGTGGCATCCTGTCCCCCTGACACCACTGTAGCATCAACGAGTGACAAGCTCCACCACTGCCCTGCTTCCCTCCTTGCAGCTCCCACCCTGCACTGGCAAGTGTTACCCTCAAAGCTGAGAAGGTTTGTTTCAATAAGGACAGTACAGGAAATGTTTTAATCTGTTCTGCAGAAATAACCACTTGGCAAGTAAGAGCCCCCTCATATTTGTCAATAGCCCCAAAGGTGCTACTCTCAGTATGCACAAGTGTTAGAAATGGGACTACACATCTTTTACTCAAGTTACTATGATGGGGAAGGTTTGGGGAGTAATGGGGTTTTTGGTGAAAATATTAGTTCTTTCACAAAGGCATTTTAACCTACGTTTTTACTGCAAATCATCCTGTGCTTTGGGCCCATCCCGAGATACAAAGATCAAGCACAGCTATTCGATTGGATGTGTGAAAGCACCATGTTCCTGAACAAAATTGCACTGCTAAAACTAACCTGCAGTTCTGTGAATTATGCTGACCAATCCACTCATCAGGCAGCAGAAGGTTCTTGATGTGATTGTATTTTTGCTGCTGGCTTCACAGTGAATGAGAGTGAGTGATTTTGGCATAACTGATATTACAAAACATTTTAGGCTGAGGCTTACTAAGAAGCAGCAACACCAGGAGATACTGTTGAAATGGCATTGCCTTTACCAAAAAAAAATGTTTCTGTCCAGAAGTTCTGACTGTTTCACTTCAGGAAAAGTCACCCACGGTTACTCCTGCAATGGAGTTGGACATGGGATGCTCCGCTGCAGGATCAGCAACCTGATGGGCAGGGCTTCAGTCTGCTCAAATGTGTCAGGAAGAAAGTTATTATTTACAACTTCTTTGAGAGCATATCTTGGACTAGAAAACTTCACCCTTGTTGTCTAGCCTTTCTCAACAGCCAGGCAAAATCAGACAGGCATCACCTGAGATTTTCATCACACTTCTCATTTGATTCCCAGGCACCACAACAAAGGTGCAGGGTGTTTTTGTGGCCTCATTCTATATTCATATGTGGAATTCTGTGGATGCCAGTACACAATTATAATTTTTAATGTAAATTTCATTGTGCAGGCAGTGAGATTTTTGTCCACACTTATACTCAAGAAATCTCTTGTGGCTTAACTCCCGTGCAGTGAAAAGAAACCCAAAGAAGAGAAGACTGCCAGTGACCTCCCCACCATTTCCAGACATGCTGTGTGCAGCTTGATCTGGACTGTCTATGATAGTCCTTCTTCATCTGGATCTGGCCCTGCTGATTGCCTCTACTCAAGAACTGCAAGTGACCGTCCCTCAACTCCACTGCTGCAGCAGAGCATATTGGTTCTTCCTCCTCCAATTCAGGACCATCGTCAGACCTGTTTCAAAACAAGTACTTGGACTGTTTTGTACAACCTGACACAAACTAGGCAGTGTCTTTCCTACAGACCCCTCCACGGGCAGCCTTTGCTGAAGACTGTCTTTGGCAGAGGGTTAGTGGCAGATAGGCAGAGGACATTCATGAGTTAAACCACAGATTTGCAGCCATCTGTGGCTGAAAGGATGCTGGCAGGTTGTTTCTGTGCTTAGCAGCAACACAGAAATTCTTGTGGAAACCCATCAAGAAGAGCTTGCCCTGGTCTTCAGTGATCAGCATCAGAATCCTCTCCCCTGGCTTGCCCACTGTGACTCGTTCCAAATGGGTATATGTAAAATAACAGTAAGACCAGAGCTGTTAGCAGCTTGTCAGAGTCCAGTGGTACAGTTACAACAGGGTAAGACCCAGTAAAGATCCAGGGAAATCTCAATGTTTAGGGGAAAAAATTAAAATGTTTCATTGCTGGTGAGAGGCAGAAACGTAAAAAAAAAAATCTGTGGGGCATGGAAACGGTGGGGAGAAAAAGAGGAAACCATGAAATAAGCAAATGTTTGAATATTACCAACTACTTAGAGAGGGTTATAATGCTTCTTCATATGGAAATTGTAAATTTGAAGGCCTGTCCAAATGCAGACTTTCAGAGTTGGAGAACAGCATCTACTGACTTTTGAGACCCTGGCACTGTCAATGTCCCAGTTTAAACAGATGTTCAAATTTGCCAAACTACCAAGAGCACAGTGATGGGATGAACAGAAGCTCCACAGCCTGGTGTCACACCAGCTCCATTTCACTGCATCTGTGGTGGCATGGTGTCAAAGACTCTATAATCTCTACAAAGCACAGCCCTCTATGAGAATGAGACAAGTGCTCTAGGTCTGAAATTTCTGGAAGCCCTTGCTCCCTGATAAAATTCAGGAAGCAGAGAAGAAACACACAGGTTTTCACAGAAGTCTCCTTGGCCAAAGCCTGTGAAGTGAATCTGCAGCTGGCCATTTTTTCCTATGTTTCTTCCGAGGAGCCTGTGAAGACCTGGAGGAAGCAAGGAGTCCCCTACTCTAAAACTCTAAGCACTTGGTGAGCCAAAGGAAAACCCAGAGTCAAGTCCTGGGAATGCCAGAATCAAACCCTGCCTTCACTATTGACTGTGGCCTTGGGAGGTAATGTCACTGTTTGCTTAAGTTTCCGCAAAACACTGCAATGTCTGAGTTACCATTTCTGAAGCACCTGGGTGATAAAAATTTCCATGTAAATAGTTATTCCCACAAGTTGAGCATTGCAAAGCTGGACTTACAGGTACTTGGCTGCTGCCAGCTTTGGTTTTTAAGCGGGTTTCATGTTTGTTTTCCTACAGAAGTGTTTCTTTTAGTGGCTGTGTGTAACTAAAAACTGTCAGGTTCGATTTCGTGTCTTTAGCAGAAATTAGGAGTAGGTTGTATGTGTGGTGTGAGTCTTACAAGAAATCTAAACTGCCCATTGTGACACTATATGAAACTGCATATATTGGAGTGGGCATTTCCCCTGGTTTTCCATTGAGGAAGTGGGAGGAAAATACCTGTTGTTCTCTGGTGAGGTTTAATTTTTGTGCAAATGTTCTTTGGACTTCTTGTGAATGGGAAACCAAAAATGATGATGTGAAAAAGAAGAAAGAAAACACCAAATCAAAAAAACCAACCAACCAAAAAAAAAAAAACACCCTTCTAAAAAAAAAACCCACCAAAAACAAACAAACAAACAAAAAAAAACCCCAACCCAAACACACACACCCTGAACATAAAAGAAAGAACTTTTATTTTAGTCAAAGCCCTTCACATTTCTGGTGCTTTCTGGCAGCACATATTTGATTAATAACTTAGCAAATGGGAATGAAGAAGCAAATTTAATAATGCAAACAGATCACAAAAATATATGGCAAATGGAACAGGCCTGCAGGAAGGATTAAGAAACAGAATCACTAGTATGGGCCTTAAGGTTTGTAGGTAACTACTAATTTCAGATCTTTAAGAGGAGATGCCTGAAAAGGCCTTCTCTTCCTGAAAGCAGTAAGTTGCAAAGGATTTCTGTAAGATGAGCCACTTTCAAAGGTAGGCATGCAGGAGCTCAAAAGGTAAATTAAAACCCATAAGAATTCTTATAATGTAAATAATTCTAGGATTTACGTATTATTTGCTCTATATACTTAAAGTCCCAATACTTTTAAGATAAAACATAGACCTGCTTCCCACAGAAAAGTCTTCTGGAAATATGGCCTCTGAATACATCCTGACACTCCTGCCTCTGGAACAGGTATCTGGGAGTCCTCTTCAATACCAACACTATTTAAAAACCAATCCAAGCTGTGCATCAGTGAATAAAAATTCCAGGTTAAAGAATCTCAGAGATATTTGTTATCTTTTCAGTATCTTGAGTTGGTGATTTCTTTGCAAGATGATGACTTTAACAGCTATGAATTGCATTTTTTTCAGCCATGCATTTCACTTGCATTCATCATGAATAAAGAAACAAGAAACAAGTATTCTCAATCCTTCTGTGTTTAAAATTTTTAGCAACCCTAAGACACTTGTTTCTCACCAATCCTCCTTTTGGCTAAAGATTATATTAGGCTTAATACATAATATCTGTGTTGTATGTGTGTCAAACATATTTTCTATCCTAATGTTGACTAAAGGTAGTGGAAAGGCAGGTCATGGTCCAGTGTTGGGCCTTCCTGTTGGTGAGCAGCAATCCTGGGATCCAGTCAGTGGAAGGAGTAATTTGGGTATAGGTTTCAAGTTTTTATATCTAATTTCTTCCTCTTGCATCCCCTCGTTATCACTGTGGTTGCAGAAAGGGGCAGGCTCTCCTGCAACTTCTACCACAGATGTGTATGAGAAGCAGAGTATGCTTGCTCCCCTTCATTTAGTATTTTGTCATCATTTCAAGGCTTTTGTCCTTTTTGACATACTTTGTGCCTCATATCATGTTGCAGGTACAAGGAAGTAGCAACTCTGGGAGCTAGGGATGATGGAAGAGCTAAACAGACTGAGAGGCAGAGACCAAACATCACATTACACATACCCCATTGCTGGAGCAGCCACCAAGAGAAGACAGCCAGATCTTGTCCCTTCCCAACCAGCAGCACTCCTCACATCATGTCTACCATCACCTTGAACAAATGGGTCTGTTTGCTAAACAAGCAGAAAAAAAATCTTTTCTTTTCTTGCATGGGGTTAATTTCCCCATAACTCACTGCACATTCGCATGACCTGCAGACACACTGTGAGGGAGGGGCAGGAACATGTGAGTGGGGGCAGAGAGGAAAAAGTGGGCCATATCAGGTTAAATTGAAGATAAAACTGCACCCCAAATCCCCAGTGACACATCTAAATTTATTGTGGCAGTCATCAGAAGTCTTAATGGGATGCTGAATTACTGAAGAATCTGTAAGGCTTTTCAGCATAAAAAGAGAAATCTGAATGTTTGAGGAACTTTAGCAAAAATTTTTAGACTCTATATCACATCAGAATATTCAACAGTGAAGTTAGTGTTTAGTGGTTTATTTTAATACAACAAAGATAATTTAATTCCAAGCATAATAATAATCAACCTGCACTATATTAATATTTAAGGACTGAAATGGTGTTTAAATGGGGAGCAAGGATGTGTTAGCAGAAATAGCCCTTGTAAGTTAACCCTGTCATTAGGAATTTTTTTCATTAACCTTTTAATGTTTGAGAACTCTATGATACTGTAATAAAATAAGTACTACTAATACCAATTAAAGGAAATGTACCACATGTTACATAGGGTACCTAGCCCATGGGCCTACTTCCTGCAACACATATAATTTGGATGATTTATGGATTTTAAAGAAAAATAAGATTTGTGTTTGAGTTAGAAGAAAATATTAAAAGAAATCTCTAAATACTGTTGTTAGAGACCTTGAGTTTTATTACATGATAACAAACTGTTAAAATCTCCATGTCTGAAGCTTGCAATGAAGAGTAAAGAAAAGTGTTTATCTTGTAACTTGTATTTTGCGCTGTATAAGGAAACAATATTTTTACCATCCTTTGAATATCTTTCAAACAATTGCAGAAAGCTGAACCTTACTAAAGGATATGCATTTGAATATCCTAGATTTGTATCCATATTTGCTAAAAATGTGCAATATAAAGTAGAACTTGAAAAGTACTTTAGTAATATATACGACATTACTGATAACTTTGCCAGAATATAAGTTCCAGTCATCGTATACATTTTCGAGAAGTATGTTGATAATGTAAGTTCAGAAAAGAGACAAGAGGATAATGTGTTTTATCAGCTAGATCAGTCAGAAACAGGGACTGTAACACACATAGAGAGTTTGAACTAATTTTAGAAACTAGTTCAGGTATTGATATTGAAGCTTATGCTGAAGCATGCAAATTTCTGCCTGTGCCTATGCTGGCCCTATCAAAGACAGCTCAAGTGTCTCTGCAGATACCCACACCTGCACCAGACTAAGCCAGAGTGACTTTTGAAGCTAAGGTTAGGAAGAGCTCCAAAACATAACCTCAGCTTTATAGTAAACTCTGCAAATATTGAATTCAGTGAGGCAGGAGCAGAAGTGCAAAAGACATGCTTTTCAGAATCACAGCCCACAAGAGGAACTAGAGCTATTAAATACTCCAGAAGACCATCAATAATTTGAGAACTAACCCACTGAGGATCTGTCTGTTTTTATGGCTCTGTGGCCAAAGAACATGCAGTCATATACTGAATTTTTGAAGTTCTGAATCTGCCAGAAGGGAAGCATGTTGCCCCAAATGTTTGTGTTGCAAAACATATCCTTTCCCAGACACACACATAACAATGTGAGACATAAACTCACCATACTTATGCCATTAGTCAGATAGGACCTGGATATCTGAACCAAACGTTCCTTTACTGAAAACGCTTGCTGAATCTGATAGAGAAAATATTTATGAAAGGTGTGAGGAGCCCATTTGTTAAGATATGACTGCTGTTAGCAGAGCAGCTCTGACTGACATGAGTAATTAACTAAAAATATACTGAACTGTCTCACACTGGCAGAAAACAGATTTGAGAGGGGAGATCCAGGCCAAGCCCATGTTTCTCCTACCAGCAGATGGTACTGGAATCCTGTTGAGGGAAGAACACATCCTCTCCCCTCTAATTTTCACCTTTGTGGCTCTGTTCTGAAAAACCCAGAATTGCCACAGTAGGAAAAAAAAAAGGCTTTTTTTCTTTGGCAATAAACTGATGACAAAGTGCTGGTTCAGCACAGCAAGAGAAGGAACAGGGGACCTGACTGCAGCTACACAGTACTCCCTTCTGGGTTTGCAGTAATAATTTGACAGTAGAAACCAGTTTCCACATTGACTATTTGTTTCATTTAGCAGAATTATGCATGTTCAGAAGATAAAACATTTACCAAGGCTTCTAAAAGTTAGGGAAGTTCAGTGAGAATGAAAAACTGTCTATAAATCATGTATTTGTTGGAATAAAGGGTCCACTGTGTTTAAAATGAGGATGAGGTCCATGGCCATCCATGTCACAGTTACATCTGCAGTTCTCAGCAGTTCTGTAACTTTTATTGAATGAGTGAACCAGAGGAATGAAAACATGAACAAATTTGGCTGGGGGAAATAAGAATTTGGCAGCAATGCTGATGTGTAGGTGAAGTCTACACAAGACATCTGTGCTACTCCCTCTAACTAACAGTGGCAATTCTTTGTTACCAGCCCCACCTTTCTCCTGCCTTAGCCTCACCTTTCCCTTCCCTTTCTTTTCCCTAGAGGAGAAGCAGTACATGGAATGGCTGAAGGCTCTGGGCTAGTTCAGCCTGGAGAAGAGAGACTGGGGGAGGACTTCATCGAGGTCCACAGCTTCCTCATGAGGGGAAGCAGAGGGGCAGGCACTGATCTCCTCTCTGGTGACCACTGACAGGACCCAAGGGAAGGGCCCAAATTTGTGTCAGGGGAGGGTTAGGCTGGATATTAGGAAAACATTCTTCACCCAGAGGGAGGTTGGGCACTGGAACGGGCTTCCCAGGGATGTGGTCAGAGCAAGAAGCATTTGGACAATGATCTCAGGCACATGGTGTGAGTCTTGGGGATGGTTCTGTGCAGGGATGGGAGCTGGACTCAGTTATCATTTTGGTTCCTGTCCAACTCGAAACATTCTATGATTCTATGATTTTGACAGCACTTATTTCTATGGAGAGAGCAAAAGCACACTTTGAAACCTGATAACTGTACCTCCAGTAGGAGAAGCTACTGCTGCATCTGGTCCAAAAGTCCTGTCTACATTATAGAGTTTTCTTGGTGTGAATCTCAATAAGCATTTATAGTGTTGCCTGCTTATAGGCATAAATCCCAACCAGTTCTGAGGATTTAGTCCTATGGGCTTTAGCTTTTTGACATGTAAAGCTGAAATTATATTTTTTTCTTCTTCACTTGAACACTATGATTTATTCCTTAGTGTGATATTATAAATTATGTGGCACCAAGGACTAACTGTGAAGTTTTTAGACAACATCTATTCTAATGAGTTAAATAGTGCCAGGGTAATTTCCAGACAAGAGAGCTTGATTGTCACCACTGTTGATGGTCCCTAGCACAATTTGGTTCTGTGCCAGGTAGTATTCCCTGAAAAAAATCCCAAAGCCCAATTTAGAAGCTTGCATGGACCAAAGACCATTTCCAATAGGCATTTTGGATTCAGCCAACCCATCTGGTATGATAAAACAGATTATTTGTAGGAGATGGGGCAATTGGGCCCAGTGCCAGAGAATGGGTACACTGCGTACAATTTCCTGCCTGCGTGTCTATCCTTGAGTGAGGGAAGAACAAAGAAATTTGTTAGTGGCTCTAAAACCATATTTATCACTGCCATAGGCAGACACAGAAATAGATGCACAAAAATGTTGCTATCCTTAAGCATCCTGATGCCATATCTCTGTGACTATATTTGTATCAAGTGAAAAAAGGCCAGGACCTGTCCCTGGATGGGATGGCTGATGCCCAGACAGCTGGACTGTCCCTTCCCTCCCAGACCAGTGTCCCAGGTGCTGAGCCATCAGCCCAGACTGCCCCCAAACCATGCCAGAAAACCACCCAGGTGACTGTGGGAGTGAGCTTTGTCCCACTATCTGACTCTTCATGTTAGCTGCTGCCAAGTAGCTCTGTGTTCTGAAGCCCTTTGCAAATGTTCAGTGAAGCAGGATGAGCACTTTTACTGAACACCTGTAGCGCTATTCCACATTCCCTATTTTCTTTACCTTCAAGACATACATCAGTCCAGTGAGATGCCATGAGGTCCTTGCATCTTCACCTCATTATGAAACTCCCCAGCCAGTGAATGATGCAGGTGGAAAGAGTCCAGGGCTCCACAAGACAAATCTCTTGGGGGAAGCAGGAAGCAGAAGTCCCCAGCCACAGACTAGGTTTTTGTTGATTCAGCACATTGAAAACTCTTTCTGTCCTCATTCAAGAGATGCAAAAATTTTTTTAACATGTTTAAGTGCAGAGCTGGAAAATAGGTCAGGTAGAATAAGTGTGACAAGACAGGCCACTCACAGGGAGGTGGAAAGTTCAGCTATTATAAGTACAGTTGTGACAAGTTTAGATTTGGCATTTGCTGATCAGGATCTCTCAAACCTCTAATAACTTCAACCTTCTCCTGAAAGGACAATGTGCTTGTATTTGTCCTTAAAACACTTTGTGAAGTTAATGATAGAAAGTAAAGGATTTATTTCAGGGGCTGAATATTCCATTAAATAAGCAATTCTAAGGTACTTATAACAGCATAATATGGTAGTTTCAGAAATTACATTTAACATTACACAGTCAGTTTTAGGGCACTTCATTCTTAACTACAGTGTGTTAATGAGAAAGATCTGATTAACAATAAAGCTAACAACTGTGTGTGATGATCCATGCCTATTAAGACTTATTAACATAATGTAATGGAACATTTTAAAATCATAACATTATTTATTATGTACAAACTTCTTAAACTTAATTTGGTACAGATTGAGCAATACTAGTGTTGGTTACTTTATTTATAAAACAGTCCTCAGCTTTTAGAAAGATGTCAAAAAATAATTAGAGTAAGTCCATGCTTTTAAATATCTCCTTAATATTCATACCAGTAAAGCTTGAAATCTTGTATAATCTATATATCTACAAAAGCCAATTAAAAATGCAAATTTCAACCATAGTAGTTACAAGCCTGATCACTTACAAACTAATAGAAGGTAACATAGAATACATATATTTCTGCAGTCTTTGTATCAGACCCCACCACACACCCACAGAGCCACACTCATCCAGCTCAGCTCATGCTCATCTCATAGATGACCTTCAACAAGGCAGACCTGGTGTGATATTGCCAGTGCATTACAGAAGTTTGTCACCATAAACAACTTTGTCACCAAGTCTGACCATAGGAATGGGACACTAACACTGGATTTTGAAGATGTCTGTTGTAGTCCCTCCTGGGTCTCATGAATCACAGACCATTTATATTTAAGGACCCCAGAAGGATTACTGCTCCTTTTCCTGCTGGAGTGGGCAGGAGCAAGTGATGCTCCATGGTGCTCAGGTACACCAGTGATGAGGGTCACAAAGCACCTTCAGTGCTATAGTATTTTTCTCTGTCAGCACCCCAAGTCCCCATTCAACACTTAAGATTTATCCTAATGCTAACAAAGGTGTTCACATTTAAAGGTGGAGAGGGACTTTTTGCAATGGTATGTAGTGGTAGAGCAAAGGGGAATGGCTTTGAACTGCAAAAGAGATTAATTCAGGTTACATATTAGGAAGAAATTCTTTACCATGAGTGTTCTGGACACTGGAAGAGGTTGCCTGGAGACAAGGTGGATGCTCCATCCTTGAAGTGTTCAGGGCCAGATTGGATGGGGTCTGAGGAACCTGCTGTAGTATAAGGTGTCCTTACCATGGCAGGGTGGGTGGAACTAGATTACTTAAGGTCCTTTCCAAACCAAACTATTGCATAATTCCATTATCTAGGAGGTTTGGGTGGCCTCAAAGTAATCTGAGAATTTATTCCAAATGCAGCAATTTGCATAATTTATGTACTAAATTCTACTAACTCCTGGCAAGAATTTTTTTCCTCTTTCCAAAAATGCCAAAAACCTGCCTGTTTAAAGAAGACCAACTCCACATGCTCTGAGATTTTCATCATAAACATGTGGATGGTCTGCTAGTGCCCCCACACTATAGAAAACCCTATTCCAACATAGAATAGAATCATAGAATCATCAAGGTTGGAAGAGACCTTTACAATCATCCAGTCCAACCATCAGACCAGCACCAGTGTAACCCCTAAACCCCTAAACCACATTGCCCAACTCCAGATTCAGACACCTCTTAAACACCTCCAGAAGTGGTGACTCCACCACATCCCTGAGCAATCTGTTCCAATGCCTGACCATCCTAGCAGTGGAAAAAAAAAAAAAAAATCTATTATGTAATCTGAATCTCCCTTGTCTCAGCTTAAGGCCATTTCCTCTGGTGCCTCACTGCAGGTATGGTAAAAAGGACCAACCCCCACCTCGCTACACCCTCCTGTCATGTGGTTGTGGAGAGCAGTGAGGTCCCCCTGAGCCTGCTCTTCTTGAGACTAACCAAACACATCTGCCTCAGCCACTCCTCATAAGAAATGTTCTCTAGTCCTCTCACAAGCCTTGCTGCCCTTCTCTGGACCCCCTGCAGCACCTCAATGTCCTTTTTAAAGTGAGGAGCCCAGAACTGAGCACAGCACCTGAGGTGCAGCCTCGCCAGGGCAGGGTACAGAGGGCAATCACTTCCCTGGTCCTGCTGGCTGCACTATCCTTGATGCAAGCCAAGATGCCACTGGCCTTCCTGACCACCTGGGCACATCACTGGCTCATCCTATCTCTACCTCCAATTTGCATACTACCAGACTACCATACTACCATGCTACTTCTCTGAGGCACCAAAGTATCCTAGGACTAGCAGCATTTTTTGTGTGGTCGTGCTCAAGCCAGGCAAAGCTTCAGAGATCAAAACAAACTTTCAATCTACTTAAACATCTACAGGCATTTTGCTGTGATGTTCACAGCCCTGAGACTCTCTTGGGAATAAACTTTTGGTACAAATTTCACCATATTTCTGTTGTTTACACAGGAAACAATAGGTAGGACATTGCAATTCATAAAATTAATAAGGGTTTTTAGATTTACTTGGGCATTGCTTTGCAGGGTTTTGTATCTAGGGAAGTAACAGATAGCAGAGTAAAGTGGGTGTAAAACATTTGTAGAAAGGCTACATTTTGCACTTCAAAATCACTCTGCTGCACTTGGTATTCTTTGCATTTTTAGTGTACATTAATAATAAATTAGTATTTAATTTCTTCATTATAAAAATCAGATATTCTGAGTTACAAGGAAAATTTGATGCATCTCTCCTACAAACATGAAAAATTTTGTGAGATACCATAGCTTTTAGTGGTTCTTGGCTTTTCAATGCTTCATCTCACATGCATCAGACTGTGAAAATGCTGGGGGATTTTAAGGGCGACGGAGATAAGGGGATTCTGGTTCTGTTCTGGCCTCTTCTTTTGAGGTGGAGATTTGTTAATTCTTGTTTTGTATATAATTTCTTGGGTATTTTTAAGCACAAAATAAGGAAACAAGAAAATCTAGTTCAGTGTATAAGTTTTACCTGTTCTCACACTTTTAAAAATCTTTATTCCATAAAAACCCTTTGGGTAAGTTTCTCCCTGTGGATCTCCTCAACTCTTGCCTGGCATCCATCATGCATGGAGAGTTTTACCTTCCCCTACATCTATTTGTACTCTTTTTGAACTTTCCCAGAGTGTGATTCCTCTTTGAGATGGCCAGCACACCTGTAGGTCATGCACACAAGTCACTGTGTGCATATTACAGGTTCAGTAGAGCTCTCATATGAAACCCTAGTAAAGCCCACATGCTATCAGTGTGCACCACACCATAATCCAGTGGGGCATCACATGCACAAGCACATATTTATCCTTTTATGCATGTGTTAAGGACTGTGCAGTTTCTGGTCCTTAACCAGCAAAATGGAAAAGCTGCTTCTTTCTGTGCACGGTCACTTAATGGCTGTTCAGCCACCCACCGTTTCTTAAGGGGGCAATTGTCAAATGGGCCATCTTTGGACAAGAGTGAAATCAAGGCGAAGGGAAGGTCCATAGCAAGACCTCAGAGATGTCAGGGGTCTCTTCTGCTAGATCCTGGCTAACACTATTTGGTACCCAATGGTTGCAATGATTTTTAAAAAGCCTGCCATTCTTCACCTTGTCCATAGCATGAGATAAAAAACAGTACAGAGGCACCTTGAAAGAGAGACACCACACAGCATTTACTGGGGTGTAGAAAAAATCCATTCCCAAGGCATTTTAGGCTTGGTACAGAAGACATTTGCAACCAGATTCAGAAACATTAAGGTATTTGTTTAACCCATTCCTGGGTTGCTGAGGCTGCCACAGAGTTGTGCCACACCAAGTGGATATGCTGGCTTGATCTTTATACCTTCTTTCTCACAAAGGACAAATGTATCCAGAACCATATGATTATAGCTTTCCAAAGTGTACTTTTGTGGAACGTGAACAGTTTTGATGTGCACTGGAACCTGGCCCAGAATGAGGAGACCTCACAGGAAGTGTCAGGTACACTCGGCAGCAGAAGTTTGGAAAACTCTGGCTTTTAAATACTGGCATTAAGATCAACTTCTGGGCAAGATCATTTCCCATCCCAGGAAGTCTGATGCCCAAAGAGGAATATCCTAGATGGCTGCATGCTTATGAACAAAAGTGAGCCCTTCTAAAGGGTCTCATAATAGGGTCTTCTCTTGGGCAGCTGTTCATATCTCTTCTTTCAAGTAAGGGTGTGGGGTTGTGAGGTTTGTTTGGTTTTTTGGTTGGGTTTTTAGTTTGGTTGTTGGGGTTTGGTTTTTTATTTTTGATTGGTTGGTTTTTCTAATTTTTGGCCACTGGCAGCATGTGATTTCATCAGACGTGAGTAAAACTGTGAGCTTTGTGTCTTCCTCCTGTGAACTCCCCTCCCACTTACCCCATTGCTTCCGAGAAAAAGAACCTGAAACAGGCTGCTTGAGATTTTTCTTTCTGTCGAACTGAAAGTGAGAGAAAAGCTGAGAATTTCTGAGCACAGCTGTACTTTCCCAATCAATAAGAGCTGATTGAGAGCCCAAAATGCTCTGCACACAGCTACAGCCCTGCATTTCCTGCCACTGCCCGAGGTGAAACCTTCCATCGCCTGCTGCGATGATTCATTTCCAAAACTTCAGTTAAATTATCACAACGGCAGGTGACCTCTGATTTTCACCCATGTCTTTTCCCCACCCTTGCATTCTTTTATTGTTTTTCAATTAAAATGTGACTCACTGAGGTGGAATTTTGTCAGAGTCCATCAGCCCCAATCCTCTTCCTCTCCAAACCTTGCTCCTAATACATCTCTCACAAATTTTATTTTAAGCCTCGGTATTTGGTGCTGTCACTTTGTTGGACATGTCTGCAGCTCTAAAAACTGAAAATTCAGAAGGGCTCTGTTGTGCCAGGTGCTGCACAAACATAATGAGATCTGTCCCCAGAAGCTACTTTAAAAAGTCCTTTCTGTCCTTAAATGATAGGCTTGCTCACTGTCTGTTTTCTTCTGTTTCTCTTGCTGGTCTCTGTTGAAAGCAGAAGCCTGGCTGCAAACTTATCTTTTGCTACCATTGCAGCAAACTGAATTGTCTTACTGGAGATGGCAGAACTGCTCCGTATTTCTGGTTTGAGTATTAGACATCAGGACATGCTCCCATCTTTCACTCTTTAAAAATTAGTCATGATAAAATGGCATGATAGGTACAATAGAAAAATCTTTTAAGGTTAGAGATCCAATAAACCTTCCTTCTTTTTTTGATTCAGTGCAATCCTACCTGCTTTAAGAGACTTTAATTACTAATTAACTATGCTGTTCATTTGCTTCATTATATTCATCCCTGCTTTCTTCTGGGATTTCAGCATCTGTTGAGGAGGAAACCTTGGAAGAAAGCCAAAAAACTGTGGCTAGAGGTGTTAGTGATGCTCTTTTCAAGTCAGAACTGGAACCAGGGACACCATTTGATGGTAGTTACCCCACTGTGTTACTGTCTTGGATCACATCCTGGGAATGTGACACACCATGTGCTCATCAGAGCTTAGAAGTCCTAACAACAAACTGCAGGACATTAAGTAAAATTCAACAGACTGAATGCATTTTTTTTTCTTTTAAGCACTATCTTATAAATTGCCCACTCTGATTAAAAGACTACAGAGGAGCCCTTAAATTGAGCACCCTTGGGTGAACTCATCCTCGTAAGCAAAAGCCTCCCACTTTCTCTATGAAAAATTATCTCCACTTCAAGAGATAATAGGCAACAGCCTGGCCTACAGGCAGCCACATGCTGGTGGTGGAGTTAATTGATGCAAATGGCTCCAGGGTGTTTTGCAGAGGATCTCCAGAGGATCTTCACTCTCTTTACCATCCACATTGCAGCACAGTTTTCTTAAAGAAATAGGTTACTTTCACAAGACCTTCCCTAAGAAGGAGAGTCTAAACAAGGGTGAGAAAATCATCACTAAGTTCTAGTACTCAGTATTTGAGACATGAAGTTAGGTGTCATCATTGTTAGTCTCCTACACATTTCAGTCAAGCTCTAATAATATGTTTTCCCACATAAAAGTGCAAATGCTCCTGTGTGTCAGAGCTTATGTTTTCGCTTCAGAATTAACTCAGGTGAAGCTGTTCTGTCTTCCTCCTTCACAGAGAAACCCCAAATCTGGGGGCGTATTTTTCATTCAGAGCAGGATTACCAATTGATGCTCAGGATCTCTTAGCGAGGGCTGGCACTCTCAGTGCTGAAAATGCAGTCATAACATTTGAACGCTGAGTTCCCCAGTGTTTTCCCACACCTCTCTGTCCCCAGAAAATCACTCCAATTTACATACACTTACCTCGGCGGGGGTATGTCTACACCATCATCTCACTCCCCACAGCACTCCTGTTCTGGATTCACTGATCCTCCATAGTGCACAAACATTAATTCATTCTCTTTCTATTTTTGGAAAGTACCAGGTAGGTCCTTTGAAAGAAAAATCAAAGTGTTTTGTCTTATCTATTCTGCTCTGGGAATATCTCCCAGCAGGAAATATGGATGAGAATGTACCAGGCTGTCGTTCTGCTCTGCAGAACCCTCCAACAACTCCCTACGGGCTTTGCAAACTCAAAAACTCCAGACTTGCCATGTCATACATTTAAGACCAAAATGTAGAATCTCAGCTCCATTCCATGAGCACACCAAGCATCAAGACTGCAGCACAGCTCAGAAATTGAACTGAGAAGGGACCCAAAATGACAGGTCTATCTTAGGGGAGGAAGGACCAGAGAAAGGACATAAGGCCAAGTGTAGTAAGGAAAGGACAGAGCTAACCTGCTGTCAAGGCCAGCCAGCTTAGTGGGGTTGTAACCACTAGTGGATGTGTTCAGCAGGGTAGATGTAGCCAGAGAACATCACTCAATGCAGTAAAAATAATTATGGGATATTACTTTGATGGGTTCAGGGATGCACACGGGTGTATGCAATCCCTTTGTGGAATAACGAATTCGGGATATGGCCAAGGTTTGCTAAACAGAGTCTAGATCCACATGGAATTCAACCACATTTCTGTAATAAAGACCTTAATGTGTGATTGATAGTAGTTCCTTTAATGGATTCCCAAACTGGAACTTTGTCAAGCAAAAATATGACAGATTCCTTAGATGATGATTTTGTGGAGGGCCAATGCCATTGGTACTCCCTCACAATTCAGAGATCTTTGTGATACTATTCTTCAGCTGTAATTTTTTCTCTGGTGCATTATATAGACCATCAGTTTTGGGACAGCAGAAGCCAGAGAGCTCTCTAATATGGACAACTGCCCCCAGTGTTGTTTTGAATGGGGATTTCCTTCTGTGTTGCTCTTACAATCAGAAGGGATTATATGCATTGTGGGTCCACTAACATTGAAACTGGAAACTTCCTACTGTAGTGAAAACAAAACGTGTAACAATTGTCAATCCACCTTTTGAGAAATGACCTGCAAGTGTGTGCCATTCCATAACCAGCTTTCATGCCCAGGAGTTCCCCAGCTGGTGCTGAGAACCTGACTCAAGAAGAACCATGAAATTCAAATCTGGGGAAAACATGTTTATTTTGCTGTTGGTCATGATAGAGGGCAAACTCTCTGCAGCGACCTAAGATGAAGAAATTGCAGTAATTACTCTAGTTTAAGACTGCAGAGTAGTCTTGTGAATATCTACAGAGATGGGAAGGAGTGGAAAATCCTCTCCATTCTCATCCCAGCTGAGGGTTGTGTAGGCAAAAGGTGGGTACCTTCAATGCAAGACACAGTGGCCACACTATTTCTAAGGACTTTCTGCAGTCTGGATTTTGTCTGTGGACACACTTAAGGGTTAAGGTGAGGAATTTTCTCAGGAACTCACTGTACTTTATGTACTCACTCTCTGCTTTATCTAAACCCCTTATATCTGCATATTTGCCTTGGATGTCTCAGAAGGACAAATATTTGCATGAGATTTCTTCCGATTTTTACTTCCAGAAAAGTCAGAAATAGTATAAGAATTTCAAGAATGGCCTCTTTACTTCTGCTTTGGGTTCTCTGTAGAAGGAGGAAGTACAAATATCCTAATATGTTCAATTCAACATCATTTTTTTCCAGGTCTTTTTGTCAAAGTAGCTTCTCCATGTTTAACTGTGGAGAAGTTACAAAACCTGCAAGAGGACAGCGCAGGCATCAGGAGTGTTGGGTGGAAGGGCAATAATTCAACTATCCTACCACTATGCAGAGGAAGTGTGATATTGGTGGAAGACTCAGGACTTTCTTATACTCTGGAATCACTACATTGCACTGACATAGATATTTACTGTGTGGTAGGTATTGCTGGAGACAGAAGAGAAATGAAAAAATCTCTTCCTAAGGCTGCCCAGAGTCCTGTTCAATAGCAGAATGTTGATCTGTGTGATCATTTTGTTTAAATAAAAGCTCTCCCAGACCACTTCAAGCCATGTGGAGCAAAATTTGCTGCAGTTGGCAGCTCTGTACCTCCAGTGTGCTTGACCCACCAGCATGGTCCCTGACTGAGCACACACCAGAGGGGCCAGGAGCTTTGTTTAGGACAAAGAAACATTTACAGCTGCTTTCCTCAGTGGTTTGTCTCTGCTTTCTGATGTCAGTGGCATTTTTTTCCACTTTCTTTCCTTTCACCAGAAAAGCAGCTAAATCTGCATCAGGGACAGCATTACCGGAATGTAACTTGTTAGTGCCAGAGGAATTGTAACACATCGTCTGCACTGCAAATAGGATGGCAGATAAGGATTCTTCACATCTGGGGTGGGCTGCATATCTCCTTCACACTGGCAGAGTAAGCAAACAGCTTTGCTAAATGACAGTTGTTGGATCCAGCAAACCGTTGGCTCTGTCCCTTTTCACATGCTGTAAATATCCATACCAGAAAGCCCAACTAACCCATACTGAATCCTTGGCAGATAAAAATCAAAGGAGAGATACTGAAGTCTGATGTCTTCATACAAAGCTGACTGAAGTCAATCTCCTAAAAGATTTGGCATTTAAAGCAATCCCTAAATTACCCTTTCATCCTGGGGATGTTAGGCAGGGCAGAAATCTCTCCAAAGAAAGTTTGAGGAGCAAGAGCATGACACTGTATGAAATTGATGTTGCCTTTCTCAGACTGTGCCCACAGAATCCATAGGACAAGCTGAAACCTACACCCACTGGGTCAGCCACATAAATACAGGCTTATTATAAAATAAATAAATAAAATTAAAAGCCTCCCTAGTTAAACTGCCCCTTTCAAATTCTCACTGGCAACAGAAACGTCATTACCAATCATGCACTGATGGGAGCACTACAGATCATTTCTAACATGAGTTACTGGCCACTTTCAGTGGCTTGTGCAATCAGTGGGTTTTCTAATTGCTTTGGGGATTAATAACACAATAGGAGGCCATTTCACATTGGTTGACAATTATCCAACTGTATAAGGAACAGGTGATAAATTAATAAATTATAATCAGCCAGTTATTAAAGCTTAATGGCAGATGGCTATAACAAGAATAAAGAGAGACTGAGCCTCACAAAATGGTATTTTGATAGTATTTTTCAATGCATTTTTAATGAGAGGCATATAAAATGCATAAAACTTATAAATCATTTATAGAAGAACAAACTACTGAGTTGAATGGTCCAGTTATAATGCTATCATTATATTATTAATATCACAAGATCACACAGCATCCAACAAATCTGACTGGCAGCTTATTGTATCGGGTGCTGCACAAACAGAGAGGGCTGCACCAGTGCCGAGGAGCTGCACAGCCACAGCTGGGTGCTGGAGGGCTGCCAATGTCATGGGAAGGTCCCAGGACTCAAGCTCACTCACCAGCCCAAGTTCTGCACTTAAGTCCTTTGTGGCTGTTGAACCCAGTCTAGGACTCTGGAATTTTAATTTTTTGGTGTGCAAATAGCACTGTGCTGTGAGACCAGGAAACATCCTGCATGCTGGTGGGGGAATGAATGTGCAAGACCTTGTTTGCCTGTTTGTTTGCAGGCATATGACATTTCAGAGCACAAATGACTGTGCATGTAAGTATTTCTTGAATGCTTTCTTTTGGTATGTTAGTCTCAAAAAACAGTCAATCAAATCAGTCTAGGATGTGCCTTGTTTTCCTGTCTCCTTTTGCTTCCTCTGGGGCACTGAATAGCCTATTGTTTGTATTTCATAATCCCTGTATACTTTGATGAAATTCTCAACCTTTTTAGATCAGTAGTAAAACACTTATTCAGTACAGTTGAGCTATAATTTCAAAACTTGTCTTTATATGCTGGGTTACAGGTCTGCAGAATACAATTTCTTCCCTTGTACTCATACAGTACTCAGATAAGTAACACCTTGGAGTCCTGCTCCAAATCCTATTAAGAACAGATAATAGTCTCAAAAGCCTGGCTGGTTAGTGGCTGGCTCAAATTCACCCCAGTCAATCGCAAGTTAGGGTTTTCCCCATGGAAAATTTGGTGCTAGAAGGACACTGCTTATGGGACATTGATACACATCTGTACACACAAAAATTCAAGCTCCTCCACCTCAAAACTCACCTCAAACAAAGTCTTCCTTTATTCCTCCCTGCTGAATGTTAGCCAGTGGTTTAGTAAGGTGTATTGAATATTCCAGCTCCCTAGAACCAGATGCATTGCTCACAAAAGAGTCACCATGGGTAATATCCTCCCTGGCTGTATTAAACCAGAGATCAAGAACTGAATAACCCCTGGAAAACAAGTTATGCTTCTTACCCCGAACGTAAATGCTTTGTCACTGTGAGACTCTAAAAATGCAGTTGCCAGCCGAGCAGTCAGCCCCAAACATGGTCTGCCACTGCAACTGACCCTGTCTCTTGGTATCCCACAGCTACTCTCTCTCCTCTCTCTCACTCACATTGTTGGCTGCTTGCTTCCATCCCCATTCTATACCTGAGGCTCTGTAGAAGAAGGATCACTTTGGTTTTGGTGCTTGTACAGCCCTTACAGGCAGGAGGATTGGCTGGTCCTTGGAAAGGAGCCCTTCCCACAGAACAAATCAGAAAATAAGGACAAATACTCAGGAAGTATCTTGAGAGCATCTTCCCTGCATTGAGTTTGCTGGAACCAGCCTTTGGCTGAGCACAGGAACACCAGTCTGGCACCTTTTCTCATCAATGACACTCATGCTGGTTTTTCCTCAGGCAAGCAAAAGAAAGAGTGGCTCCTCTACACACACTGGCAGAGGCTTTTGGGGAGGAGCAGACAAAAGAGAGATTCATACAAAGTCTTAAGGGGCAGGAACAGTCCAGAGGCATGGTCTGGACCCTGGCTGTGAGCAGACCCTGGGGGGGTGTGGGAAAGGGGTGATGCTCAAGGTACATTTGACCCTGAGTGATCTCCCTCCAGCAGAGCTATGCTTCTTCTCATGCCTGCTGTGTGGTGCTTCCCTCAGGCAGGTACTCATTGCACTCCTGACCTCCACTTCCACATGTCCATCCTGACCCTCCACCTCTCCGTGTCCTTCCTCTTTCATCAAACTGAAAAGTGATATGTGCTCAGCCTCATGCTAAATTGAAAAGGAGCCTCATCAACAGAGACATATAGGCAAGAATCTTTCAAAACACTTAAAATTTCATGGTTATTAAAAGAAACACAAGGATTTCCCCATTTCCTTCCCTTCTAACACCTGTTTTCCATCTTCTAATAATGATCCCTTTGCTCAGCAAGAAATAAAACCTTCACT
The DNA here is from genome assembly GCA_013397555.1 of Urocynchramus pylzowi. Taxonomy (NCBI): domain Eukaryota; kingdom Metazoa; phylum Chordata; class Aves; order Passeriformes; family Fringillidae; genus Urocynchramus; species Urocynchramus pylzowi. The sequence goes on along the minus strand of VZRH01003705.1, from coordinate 923,046 downwards.
GAGTCACAGAACTGTTTCTCAGCCTCTTCAATGAGCTCTCAGGGTCCAGCTCTTGCAAGCAAAAGAAAGTACCTGGCTTTCCCAAGAAACCAAAATGGAAAAACTGCTCATGTAGAAAATGGGTCAAGGGGCTGCACCTGAGTGAAGGTGCTACATCTGGGTTGGGAACCAGCCCCCCATCCCTACAGTCTGGGGGTGAACAGCCCTGATGAGATTTGGGGGTGCTGGTGGATGAGGGGCTGGGCATGACCCAGCAATGGGCACTTGCAGCCCAGAAAGCCAAACCTGTCCTGGGCTGAATCCAAAGCCCTGTGAGCAGAAAGGTGAGGGAGGGAACTGTGTCCCTCTACCATGCTCTTCTGAGACCCCACCTCAGGTTCTACATCCAGCTCTAGGTCCCCAAACAGGAAGGACATTCACCTTCTGGAGTGAGTCCAAAGGCCACCAAGATGATTAGAGGGATGAAGCACCTTTCCTATTAGGAAAGGCTAAGACAATTGGGATTGTGCAGCAGTGAGGAGACCAAATTGCAACCTTCCAGTACCTGAAGGGAGCCTAAAAGAAAGGTGGAGAGGTACATTTTACAATGTGACAGAACAAAGTGGGAATGGCTTTAAACTTCCAGAGGGTAGGTTTAGATGAAATATTAGGAAATATTAGGAACAAATTCTTTCCTGTGAGGAGGGTGATGCACTGGAATATGTTGTCCAGAGAAGTTGTGGATGCTCCATCCCTGGAAATGTTCAAAGCCAGGGTGAATTTGAGCAGCCTGGTCTAGTGGAAGATGTCCCTGCCCCATGGCAGGGGGGCTGAACTAGATGATGTTTAAGGCTCTTTCCAAAGCAAGTCATCTATGATTCTAAGAAAAGAAAAGCAACTGGCCGTCTGCAAGCTCTGAGGAGAACAATTGGATCAAAACCACTCAGTTTCCCTGGCTCTGAAGGAATTTCCAGGTGGTGCAGAGCTTATGAGGATAGCACTCTTAGTCCTAGCATACAGATATGCAACAGGGCTCTGAAGGCTTAGAAGTGGACAGGACTGCACTCAGCTGGTCCTGTAGCCTGTGGGATGGCCAGGCAACCAGGTGAGTGGCCAAACTGGCCCGTGCCACCCTCAGATGTGAAGAGCTCAAATGGCTTCTCTGCTTCCACATCCCCACTGACATCAACCCCACACCCCAATCCACCCTCCCTCCACCATGAGCTGTCCCTCAGCTGCCAGCCCTGCTCCTGCAGCACTCAGCAGGTTCATGCAAAACTCCACTTTTCCTTAGTCAAAATGTGCATTATGAGTAATTTCTCTCTCCCAAGTATAATTTTAAGCATTTTTAGATTCTGTTTCTGCAAAGATGTGGGAAAACCGCATCTCCCACCATTCCCATATTAAAGCTATCAAACATACAGACAAATCCTCCATCCACCCCACCTTTTCCCTCTCCTGATTCTAGTCTCTTTGACTTATTATCATGATGCTACATTTATCTGACCTTTATTGAATATGCCATCTGCCATGCTAGAAACTTTAAAAAGCATTTAACTCTTGCTGTATCTAATTGCAATTTTCCTCGCTGTTCTCCAAATTTAGCACAAGTTCATTTGGAAACACTGCACCTTTCATTTCAGCTAAATCACAAAAGACAATTAGATCAATAATAATAATAATGATTTTATTTTTTTTAGAAGTAAAATATTAAAAGCCATAATGCACCCAGGATTTCAAGAACTAAGAAAGAGTTACACTCCCTGCAGGTTTAAATACCAGGTAATTCTGTGTTATATTTTTACCCACTCTGTAAATGTAAGTATCAACCCCAGGCCTTCCTAAATGGGTTTTATTCTCTCCCAGACCACCGAGATACACAATGGTCACAGTGAGTTGCCTTTTTTTGGTCTCCCTGAGCAGCAATATCCTCAAAGAATTCCAGCCAGTTAATGAGGCATGCCCTTCCCTTCCTGAAACCATATTAGATATCCTTAATTAGGCCATGCTTTTCTAACTGTTCCTCCCTTAGTATCTCAAAAGAGGAGCTGAAGACTTTCAACTGCACAGATCTGCAGCTTCCTGGTGCATCCCCAGGCCCTTTATAAAAATAGAAAAAGAGATCACATTACCTCCCCCTCAACCCTAAGATACCTCTCCCCTGAAGGAAGCAAACTTGTAAAAATAGTAACTACAGCTTCTCCAGTTTCCTAACCAGAGCAATAGCAGCCTAAATAGATGTGTATTTTTCTTTCTTCAGCGAGGATGAGCCTTGGATAGGTTGGAAATGTGTTTCAGATGAGCTTGAGAAAGCAAGGGAGCACATTCCTCTGCTCATCCAGAGCTCATCTTTCTATTGTTTATTCTGTTCACCTGAAACTTTACAAGATAATTTTATGGTTTTCTAAGATAGAAGTTTCTTCTGGTTTTCTTGGTTAGGATTCTCAGTGGTAACCAGAACTGAAACATACCTCTTCAGATCATGCAAAACTTGCCCTTGTACTGGAAATACCAGAAGCTTCTGGAATTTCTCGTTTTCATTTTTCTAAAGATTGACCCAACACAGATGCTTGAAAGCCTCATGATTTGTACTAGCTGAGTTTAGAATTGAGGTTTGCAAACCGTAGCCTAACTGATAAATTCTACCAAAACAAACTGCTCATAGTTTACTCTTCCAATCCTGCCCTGGAATAAGCCCAAATCTGGCCCTTCTCTGCCTGTCGGTACTGCCCAAGCCTTCCCCATCACTCTTGAAAAAAAATTTTGATTTTCAAGCAAAACAATTTCCTATAAAGATCACTTTCTTGCCTCATGCCATCACTACATGTTTTAGTGTAACAGCATTTTATTTTATGGTTCTTTCCTCTTTATTTTCTTGATACAGGTATTTTTTTTTTTTTTTTCTCTTGGTGGAACTAAAGATGAACATAGCATTAATTCTGTACAGGCCAGCCCAAAAAGGAGAAAAAAACCTTGATGAAGTCCAACACCAAGCAACTGTGAAAGGTGTGTGCAGGACCCAAATGGAGCCCAAGTCTTTCAGAGTGGTTAGACATGGACTGAGCTCAATCTCCCCTCAAAGTGTGGAAGCTGTTACATCTGGCTGCAAAACTTTACAGGCTCCACAGCAGCTGCAGGAATGAACATCTGGCACACAGAGATGGCCACACAGATCTGTGGGACTGGGGATTAGGGGGTGTGAAAGTCTGTGCTAGTGGCCTGAACAAGATGCTGCAGGGAAGCTGAGTTCAACACTGAGAATATGGTACCCAGAGGAGAGGTGGAAGCAAGACAGCTGCTTCAGGAGCAGGGCAGGGTTTCTGCCAAAATCAGCTTCCTGTTTACTGGTGACTAACATTATTTTATTCAGATTACACCAGCAGGACTGAAAGAGTAATTTCAGTGACCAATACCTGCACCATAAAAATTATTGCCCCAGAGAGCTCCAGATTTTGCCAATGGGTGACAAAATTGATCTGGGGATAATCTTGGATGTGTCTCAGCTCAGCAAATACTTGATTTCAGGGACAGAAGCTACTTCCAGTATTATGAAAAATATAAGAATTTGTTTACTCTTCAAAAGGCCTTGCAAATAACCTTGATCTCATGTAGCACTGGTGATTGTCCTGCTTCAAGTGGCGGTGAAATGGGGAATACCCAGACATTGCAGCCTTTCAACATTTTTACAGATTTCTGAAGTTCAAGTAGATCTCTAAAGTCCCACAGAATAATAAAATATAGTTAATAATTATTTTTATAATGATGGTCCAGTGACAAAGACATAATTTGTGACCTTTGAGAAATAACCAGTGTGTCTGAAGCCACTGAATATATACCAGAATTAAAGGCAGACAAAAATGTGTGACTATTTCCATGGGAGACATTCACATTTGCCCTATTTCTTACAGTCACTGCCATCAAAAATATCTTTCAATTATGTTTGCACATAAAGAATAATGCTTGCCCCCTTGTTATTTCTTCAGATCAGTGTGAGAGAAATTTTAAAACTTTCTGCAAACAAAACACATCTCATATCTTTGGCTTGCTTCTTTGTTTCTTCTTTTGCTGAGGACTATCTCTATGGCTAATAAGAAGTCATGCCTTCCTTTAGGAAAACACAGACAAGACATCATAATTTTAAAACACAGCACAGTCAAACCATTCCAGTTTTACCTCAAGGTAAAATCATAAAGGTCAACGTCAAATGTGGGTACAAACCTAACCCTGAGTAAGGTGAAGATCCTTTTATGTGCACACATGCTGTGTGTCTGAGTGGTGCAGGGTGTCCATCTCTGTGAGACTGCCTGCCCTCCTGCTTGCCATTCAACCCAGTGAACTGCAGCCCTTTGCAGAGGAATTTCCCTGAGTTTTGTGTCAGAGAAAGCCCCCTGCCAGTATCTGGAGATTTCAAGAATGTGTGCACAGCTGGGGCTGATCCTTGGTCCCTGCAGCTGTACCCCTACATCCCTTGCTGCCATTTCAGGATGGTTGGGTGCAGATAATTTCCCCTGCACTGCTCAGGTTTGGCTGTGGCCTGGGGAGAGCTTTTTCACTCATTAACACATTTTGTGTGTTACACTTTAACTTTTGTCATTGTTCATTCTCCTTTTATTGCCACGGAGGGATATTTCTTTCCCTTCAGCATTTGCTCACATCAGAAACAGATAATGCCATGGGAGGCATTGGGAGGCAGAACTTGTCCTTGGATGTCACCCCTCTTTGCAGGGAGGGGGCATTATTGTCTCACCTTCCTCCTTGAATTCATTTAACTTTTGTCATTAAGTAGTAGTGCTGAGTGTCATCAAGTGCTGAGTGTCAGCTCCACCTGCCCTCCCACTCTCCTCTGTGCCATCAGTGCTCCTGCTCCCTGCTTTCCTTCTTCCAAGGAGAGCATCAGAGGTCAAAGGGACCTCCAATACCAAATTCAAAGCAGGACTTTGGTGAAGCACTGGTGGTCCAGCTAGCCACCCTATGCTTGCCCCAGATGTGAAGCCTCAGAGCCCTGTCCATTCACACATCAGATCTAAATAGCCTTCCTGTCCTTGGTGCCTGTGGATTTATCATCAGAAGACTTCCCAATATTAAGGAAAGGCTATTCCCCCTTTTCCACAAATAAAAACTGAGAATCATAGTTCAAACACATTAGAAATGTTGGGTTTACTGTATCATACTGATTTTACTACACTGTTGTTAAATGGGAAGCCCCAAAGCCACATAGAGGATCAACACTCTCTGAATACAGCCAGGTCCAATTTTCCAAATTATGAATTAACTGTTAGAAGGGCACAAATAGGAGTCAGGTCTCCACACACTTCCTTCCCATCCCAGTTTTCCTTTTCACCTCAACTGTTAAAAACTTTGCAAGAGTGGGAGCAGTAAAACCTAACCAACTTAGGGGAGTTACTGTGGCACGTAGCAGGCACTCTGTGCTGGAGCCCTGAAAATCCCATAAACCATTCATTAAGTGGGAGTGAAGTTATTTCAGTGATAAGCATTTATGAAAAACCCACCCTCAAAATCAAGTTGGAAAAAGCATTATGCTTCCCTTCCTGCTCTGCTCTGGAAATACAAATGTCTCCTTTGATATGTCACAGGCATTTCCTTGGAAAAATTTAAGTGGGAGTGAGGAATTCCCAGAAATATTTCACTTCAGACCAAAAATGTATTAGAATAAATAGCTTTCTAAGGGCAATTTACATCATGAAGCACACTTGAATTTCAAGATCACAGATCTGTATGAATATTGGATCAAACGTCGCCCTATTCCCTAAGTTTACCCTTAAAAAAGAGTTTGTTTAAAAACAACAAAAAAGAGAGAGATCCCTTACATACAGTATTATTAATATTATAATTAAAAGCTGATGCAGAATTTAAAAGCAAGATGCATCCTTCTAAGAAATTACCCAACAGAAGTAATTTTATGGGAATTCAATTATGAAATTACCCAACAGAATTCTATGGGAATTCAATTACCAAACATTGGAATTGAGGTTGGGGCTGAGGTGAAGGTTGCTCATTCTCATTTTTGTTAAACATTTTATGTTGTGAAGACAGAAGTTTGACTTGTCTGAGCATATAAAGACATCACAGGAGTTTAAACTGTCACATCCAGCCACAGTACAGCACCATTGCAGGGATGTGAGGGGGTCAGATGGTTGTGCAATGGTCTGACTGCAGACAGGAGTGCATGCAGTTTGTGTCACACCAGGGCTTACTGTGTCACTGCTGCTGCACCCTTGACTCTTATACCTGTAGGAGATAACCTTCTGGGGAAGAAGCCACAAGAAATAAAACAAGTACACCAAAGCAGCCAGCTTGCCCCACAAAAAGCAAAGCTTGTGCCTGAAAAAACAGCAGCTGAAGCTTAAAGCGTGGCAGAGGATTACTCCTCTTCACAGTAGAGCCCTTTCTCTCTTGCTGAGCTCCCATGTGGGTCACGTTTACTTTGGTAGCCTGAGCCCTCAATGGTTTTTGGACTGTGGTTGTTGAGACTGAAAACAACAAGAGTCACTGAAGCAAGTGACATCACCTCCCTTATGATTTTACAGCATTGTGCTTTATAGAAATTCCTTAGCTAAAGAGACAATCTAAAGTAATTTTTTTCTGTAGTTGGAATCACAAAAGTACAATAACAAAGGTGCAAAATTAGAATGCTAAGATCATACCCTGTGGCTTTATATTTTCTTATAAAATTATTTGACTAATGTTAGAAATGGGCCAAATATCTTTTTCTGTGGAGAAGGTTGAAATTCCTGGGAATCCTCATGAAGAAATAACACAAGCAGATAATTCGGTAGATTAGTTTAAAATAGAACTTCTGAAATTTTCCTGTTTTCCTTTTAGCTTAACAACTTTCCATACAGATGATATCCAGCTACCACATAGCTAATCTTACAATGTTATTTCAATTACAAAAGCAAAACAACAACAGTTACCCTCTGTCTGCCTTGATATGAAATCCAAAGAGCAAAAGAAACAAGCCATTGAAGTAACCCTTTTTCCTGTTTTGTGTTTGAAACATCCTCCAGTTGTGCACCCAATGACCAAAGGAATTGCTTCTCATTTACACTTTTTCTCTTTGTAAACCATAAACTGCCTTTTAATTGATTCAAAAGGTGGGTAGGGATTAGCAGAATCAAAGTCACATAGGAGGGGGAGATGTTTTTAAAGACTTCCAGTCTGTAACACAGAGAAAGGGGTAATGCAAACACAATTAAACTCTTGATGCAAAGGAAGCAAATGCTGACATTGTGACTTGCAAGAGAATGAGTCAAGAAATGAAGACAATCAAGCTATGTCATGTTTTAGCTCACAGTCACTGTAAAGTCTGAGGTTATAAACTCCTTCCTTTCAGACAGGCAAACAGTGAGAGCTCTGTTCTGTTTTCAAGGGATGGATGCTATCACTTAGACAAGATCCTAACTCCCAGTGGGTGATAAAAGCTTATCACCCCCGTGAACAGCACAGCCCAGTAACTGGTGGGTGCCTCTATCTTGCAGCCCCAGCTGCTGACTTCCTCTGCCTTGAAGTAAGGGAAACATAAATAAAATAATCACCATATGGATATTGCATTATATAAATGGCAGTGGTTGTAAGAAATGCCGTTTCCTACAGTATTGGCAAAGAACTGAATTCATCACCAGCATTTCGAGGTTGGTTGAGCAGAGAAAAATGTTTCTTGTGCATGTTCCTCCAGCAGCAAGGGACAACTGAGCATTATCTTCAGGACACAGCCTTCCTGGCTAGCTGACATGGGGACCATGTTGGAAATGAATAGTTGGTGGCTGAGAACAGATGGCTCAAACAAACTGACTGAAATGAGCAAGACTTTGTACCAGCAGAAGAATGTGCTGCCCCTTTTTTCTAGCTGTATCACATGTAACATCACCTTCCAGCTTGCTCATGCAGCAAAAGGTGGTTTGGGACAAAGAGCTCCAGGAAGCATCATACTGGGCCTGATTCTCTGGCCTAGTTAAAATCAGCAATGGTAGCACTGAAAGATGAAACACAATGATGCTGTGTGACTCCTGGATTGCAGGGAAGGACTTTTATGTTTTGCTTTAGCATGAGAAAAGGCCTTTCTAAGCCTTCCTCCATCTCAGCAGGGCTGTGCTGTGCTGGGGCTGATTTGCTGCTCCCATCCATTACCAGCCAAAGTCTGTTATTCTGTTAAGCCAATGCAAATCAGGAGCAGCCCCAGATGAAGCTAATGAGGTATGCTCTGTCTAGTAGGGGTGAATCTGCCAGCAGATTTCAGCCCTCTGTGGTCAGTTTATTACTGTTAAGCATGGAGTTGCTCAGCTCTGGATGCACAGCCAGGACCAGGCTGATTTACAAGTTAGTCACCAAAGTACACCATGAGCAAATCCCCTGAAGGACAGCCAAGGACATAAGTTAAGACCTCAGACAATTTTTAATGGATTCAGCATTGGCCTTGAATCATTGCTGGCCACCTAGAAACAGTTCAGGATTTAGGAATCAAACTGATTCTGACTGAAGCAGAATATCAGTGCCAAATTCTCAGACTGAGAGCAGTAGCCCTGTGCTCTCCTTTCTTCACCTTTCTTCAAAATATCTGTGGCACACATGCATTTACTTTTCTGCAGGCACCCAGTCCCAGGCTGGATTCATGCTCTGCAGAGTCAGGGCTGTCCCCAGCCCAGGGGTCTGGTCCATGGAACATGTTCAGAGGGTTCTCAGCCCATCCTCCGAGGTAAATGGCTGATCAATTTTAAAATCCAGTCCATGACCTAAAACCAAGGAATTGCAGAGCCCTATGCCTGCTATCAGACCCAGCCCTTCATCTCTGTGCCAGGCTCTCAGTCCAGGTGTGATTTTCAGCCTTAAACAGCTCGAGAGACTTCATTTAAATAAGCCATCAGTCTGAGTTCTCTTTAATCTCTGAGACTGGGGATTTTTTTTCTTGTATGTTCTGTGGCTGTAAGAATGAAAAATGAGTGTTCAGACCGGTAGTTTGCAGTTATATTGGCTGTTTCCTTTTCCGAAGATAATGATTTCTTTTTTTTTTTTTTTTTTTT
>VZRH01003705.1:900113-914020 GCA_013397555.1 Urocynchramus pylzowi | reverse complement strand
TTTTTTTTTTTTTTTTTTTTTACTCAATGAGTTGGTTTTCTTAATGACTTGCAGTAAGATGGTTTTTTGCTGGGTTTTTTGTTTGGTTTTTTTTTTGTTTTTTGTTTTTTTGGGTTTTTTTTTTAACTTTCATTGTTAATAATAACTCTGGAGCAGTCTTAAAGCAGAGCACACAGTTTTACAGAAGTGTGAATGCTCTGCTGTGAACCCCATGCAAACAGACCACAACCCCTAGGAGAGACACACAAGCCTTAAAACCAACAGAGTAAAATGAGTAAACCTGCTTACACAAACCTCCACATAGTCTAAGAGACAACAATTGTTCATTATCCTTTTATTATACTTAAGCAGAGGAATCTTTAACAAAGCAATAGGCTCATAAAAGTTCCCACCACTTCAGAGCCTCTCAGAAAGCCATCCCTGCCACTCAGTGCAGGGAAACTCTCTTCTGATAATGCTAGGAATACACAGAAATAGCAGTAACCATCCAAGGATTTTAGAAATAAATAGATTTCTGGGGTCCTTCTCATAAGTTACAAACCAGTATTACCGAAAATACTTTTTCATTTATGTAGTTTTCCCCATTATGAACCACTTACAAACATTCACTTTTCTCTCTCCTCCAGCAAAGTCAGACACTGACAAACTTGAGATCAGCGGAAAAAGCAGGGCCTCAGCTATCAGTACATTCCTAATGCCTTTTGTTCTTTGTAGTGGATATGTTGTCCTCAAGACTAGGGATACAAGCAAAAAAAAAAATCCTGTAATCCTCAGGATACTCCTAACACTGGTAACACAGTGATTCCTCTAACAAATCCACAGAAGATAAGGGACCTTCAACCATCCAGGTACTTATAGCACAAGGAATAGAGACAAGCTTCTGAGATCAGTTTATTGAATTGCACCTGTGCTAGGGTGCTTGAGAAGCAGCTTCTATAAATGAAAATGTGAACCCAGAAAAACATTTCACACCTGAAAGTATTTTCTGGTTGTTGGGACTGATTGTTCCAGTGTTCGCAGTTCATATTTTTGACATCCCCTTTTTGTCAATAGAAGACAGAAACAAGATTTTGAAGATGAGATTGAATCTTTCTGCTCAACAAAGTTTGACTAAGCCTGCATGCCTGCTGCTGGCTAGACTTATGGGTTCATCTGAGTATGAAAACAGATCACTTTTTTCAATGTTATTATATCCTTCTCTGTCCCATGGATCATCTCTAGCTTTAACTCTATCAGACCAAGTTTTCTTTGCCTCCCATCCTCACACAGGTCATTATCTTAGAACATCACCCTGCCCTTTGGATTAAAATTTGCAAGATGCATATAGCCTGCATAATTTTCTACAGTACCAATGGCCCTTTGAAATGATCCCTATCCAGGAATTTAACAATTTAGCATTTGTAGGTACACCCACAAGAAGAGCTGCCTCCCTCCTACACAGGCTACTTTTTTCTCTTGCCAATGCTTGCACTTTCTCTTCCATAGGCAGGTACATGGCTCCCAGATTACTCACAAGGTATGTCTCAGTTGCAGTCATTACTTGTCACAGAGACACACAGCACAGAATTATTTTCAGGATTCAGACTGGCCTGGGCAGAATAAATACCCATGTTACAATATCTACGTCACTTGAGTGTGTGAACCAGCCTGACTCAAGCTAACTCAGAGATGCCAACAGGGTAGAACAGAGAAACAGGGAGTTTCCTAAAACACACATTCTAAATTCTGACTTACTAGAAAGATCCACAGGGTTTGGATGCTCTTGGGTTAGACACAATAGGGCAAACATTTTTAGTCCTGAAATTTGCAGCAAGTGGAAGAACACCATGGTCACAACAGAGACTAGAGTTCACCACCATGGGTACAGGAAGGACCCATAATTGCTACACTGATGTTCAGCACTATTTCAATTTTTGAACCCTATAGCAGTTGCAGTGCTTCCCTTTCAGCATCAGGAAGACCTTCCAGAAAACTTCACAAGTTGTCTATCCTCAGTTATTGCCACAGGCTGCTGAGCACACAAAACCTTGCAATTACTCTTTCATTCATTGTCAGAAGGATGAATTAAAACAACCATTGAATTTCTTCCCATATATGTCTCAAAGCTGGTTGAATAATTTTTATTCTTTGTATATTTAGGACAATGCATGAAACCTTGAGTGGCAAGCAGCAGACAATCAGGGAACAATTATTCATTCTTTCCCCTAAAACAAGAACTAGAAAGCAAGCAATGAGTTATCAGTAGAGGATTTAATCCAAAAGGAGGTACCTTTTATGTGATGCATACCTAAACAAATGGAACCCATTGCTACAGGATATTGTAGGTGCCAGAAGTTTAGATGTATTTAAAAAGCCATTTAAAAAAGTGTATTCAATGAAAATCCATTAGTAACTATGAAAAATAAATATACACCTCCTTTACCACATGTTGCTGGAAGGAGGTGCTGGGGGAAATGAAACTGGAGGCTTGATTCATTTTTATAACTCATCTTTAAATACTTACAGCAAACTGGTGTCAGAGATGGAAATCCTGGAATACCTGGATCTTGGCTGTGGAGCTGCTCTTTCATTTCTGTATTTAAAAGGCATTACATTTCCTCAACTGCTGTCAATCCCCATTTCTTCTTGGGGCAATTCTTCTACCACCTGTCATTAAAAACAGGACTGACCCATTTACTAGGCAATAGTTTCCATTTATTTCTTCTGTTATGTAACCTCAGTTGCTAGCAGTCCCTTCTTTGCCAGAAGTGGCTGCCATTTTTATTTAGATATTATTAGAACATTTACGAATCTGTTGGGCATGCTTACCCTCTACCATTTCTCATTTTTATATTTTCAGCTACCATAAATTGAAAGACTGAATGAAAATGTGTCATCATGCCTTGTGTATCATACCATTATCTGTGGAATAGCTAATTATACAAAATATTTATAAAGTCACAGGACTTCATACTTCCATTGAATCATAGAAGGTTTGGATTGGAAGGGACCTCTGGAGGTCATTTAGTCCAATCCCATTGCAATGAGCAGGGATATCTTCAGCCCAATCAGGTTGCTCAGAGCCCCATCCAACCTGACTTGGAATGTTTTCCAGGGATGGGGCACCTACCACCTCTCTGGGGAACAACTTCCAGTTTTTATAGACATTTACCAATGTCCTTGTGCAGTTAAAATGCTATTTTCCACTACTTGCAGAATACCAGGGTGTTCACTCTTACAGTTTTTCCTAATTGGTCTCGTGTGAGCACCTCATGAAATCACCCTGTAAAAGACAGACAGACAATTACTTCCTGGCAGCCTTGGGTGCTTTAGCATTTCTTGTTGCTTTGGACCACTGCCCAAAAGTAAAAGCTGTTCATGACATGAAACATCTACACTTGAAATCTCTCCTCATAGGTGGGATTTTTTTCCCTTTATCTTCTGAATCTGTTTCAGCAGTACCTGGAAGAGATGGAAAGATGCACTGGTAAACAGAAATATGTGATAATTGTGGCCACAAACTCCCACTGCCCAGACCCTGGTAAAAATGAAATTCACATTCTTTTAGAGTGTCCTCAGAAACACTGATATTTATTTAAGGAGCCCTCCTGGAATAATCAGTTAAAGATTAGACCAAGTGGGGATTAACTACATACAGAAGACAGCTGCTAATTGGCTGTCAGTGAAAATAATTTTGTTCTTAAAGGAGAAAATATTAAGCACAAAAGTTCCACTCAGCATTTTAGATTGAGGGCCTCAGCCTGCGACCACATCCATTTTCCAGGCAGTGTAATCTTCCTGAGGGATATTCTCTGGAGAGCTGGGTACAAGTCAGCAGTGCCCAAAGTCACTGGGCAGCCCACAAATGCTGATTTAACTCTGGAGCTGGCTGCTCTGCACAGGTGCAAATTTTGCCCTTGGCAAATATAAGCAGCATAAGTGACACAGAAGCAATGACTTCTGTGACCTCTCTTAGATGATTTGCATCTGAAAAGAGACAGTTTTGGAAATAGAACAGTTTTGTCTCAATGTCTCCAAAATAAAATTATTTGACCCTTTGATTCAAATTGACTTTTAATTCTGAAACTTCTCTCAATGCTCAGCTATTAAAGTTTTGCCTATTTTTTTTTTTTTTTTTAAGGCTAGACTCCAGAAGGATTTTTTTTTCTTTTGATTTTGACCCAGCTCTGACTTAAGAGCACATTGCCAGAAGGGAATCCATCAAAGTGAGTTATTAACAGTTGTGTCAAAGTGAAACAAGGGGGAGCTTATCGCAAAAGGTGTTGCCCACAAAATTTCCAGAGCTTTGCTCAAAACATGGGGGCCTTTTTTGCTATTTTGGAGCTATTCTTTAAATGTGTGGACAGCAACACTGACATATAAAGAATTAGAAGCTGAGGTGACAAAGGGATCTGTGTGCCTACAGAATTCTGTTCCAGGGACCTCACTGTAGTAGTGGGCTTTTGATATCCATGGAAATGTGGATTCTCAGGAATTGTAAGTAACCCTATGGGCAAATTTATCTTATAACACTTGGGAAAAATAAAAGGCATCCAGCATGAGGTCATCAGTTCCTACTGGGGGAACAATTGACAAAATGTGGTTTAAAGCGGCAGAATTCACTTGAAATCTCTCTACATCTGGAGCTTACTTCTCATGTTACAGGAGTCCCAAATGTTCAAAATAGCAAACCATTAGTGACTGAAGGAGCAGCAAAACATCTGTATAATGCATGAAATGTCTGGAAGTGTCTGACTCTCTGGGAATCAGCTGAAGCTTTCAATTGATGCTTTAATGGTGGTAATTGAAGTTTGCAGCACTGGCACATCCTAGCTCAGTAATTAGATGGATTACAATCTTTCTTGTTTGGCAGCATTCTTTAAACAAGCTTCAGCTTTTCATATAGTCAACACTCTAGCAGAGATAAATGTCACATCAGTTCAGAGTGAAAAGTAATTTAAGGAAAGACTCAAATTTATCTTCACTGAGTACCAAACAGGAGATATTTCAAAGACAGGACAATGGCCCTTTCTATCTTAAAAGAATGGCCCATTTCTCCCATATAAAGGCTATCTTGTGAAGGGGAATCCATGGGTGTGCCTTCCCTGAAATCACTGAAGCTAAACCTGCTTATAATATTTCAGTACTCAGTGTATGTATTAATGAATGGATGAAATTCTGGCAAATATAATTTGGTAGGAAAGAGAAAAAAGGGAGAATTCCAAGGGAGAAAAATATATTGCCTATCATTTAGCAAGATAGAATTTGTCACAGTGATTGGTAACCGAATGGTCAGTGGAAAAAAAAAGTTTAAAATGAAGGCATGAGAAAAAGCTCTATGCTGAGATTATTTGAAGAGAAACTAAATAAAAGCAGTTGAGATCAAGAAACAGCCTCCATCTATAGTGGAATGGGTGACATGCTTTTCAGTCACTTACAACCAAATATTGCTTCTGTAAATCATTTTCACTCTTAGCTTTAAAATGGCAACATCTAGCTGGTGCTTGTTTTAAAACTCCTGACAAATGTGCTACATTTACCCATCTTATTTTACTGGCAGCCTTTGCAATTTCAGAAGCAATGTTTTGAAACAGGCTCTGTTTCCTAGAGCTCATGTTTAGATTTTCTCCTACCTGGATATTTTAGTTGAGTGAAATGAAAATTTCTAAATATCAGTGAATTGGTTCACCTAAAGAACTGAACAGACTGAAGATTTCATGGGCAAATCCTCATCTCTGTGTCCTGGGAAATGGATTGCATGGTTGTGTCACCACTGTGACAGGAGCAGACCTCCACAGCAGAGCAGACAGATAGGGATGACCTTGTGGTCACACTATTGCCTCACTGTCCTCTACAGCATCACACATGCCTTCATCTCCTTCATCCCTCCTTTAGCACTATCCTACTATAGACAAAATCAAAATATTTCATGTCTGGGGCAAATCAGGCTGCCAGCATTCCAAAACAACAGAAGGAGATTGAGAAAGGCACTCTACATCCTCTCCCAGTGTTTATTTATGGCCCTCCAGTCATGTGCACTACATTTGGAGGAAATTTAGTAACTGCCACCATCATTATTCCTTTGTTACAAATTTTGCATCATGTTTGGTTCTCCAATGACTGAACAGAGTTTTGCAATAAAACTTCTCCCCACACTTTTGGTTTAGTACCTTGAAACAAGAAGAGTCTGTGACCTCCCTGTGAGAGCTGGTGTATCCCATTTTGGTAAAATTTATGAAGGATATAGCTATGGAAATCTGAATCACCGAGGCATTGACCTAGTACCCATTGCCATCAGTGAAGGATCCTGGTAACAGTAACAGTCAGGATCCCATTCAGTCTTCAGAAAAGGTTCCCAAGAAGAAAACATCCCACAGGACATGTTTCATTTTCTCTATAATTTTCAAGGTGCACAGGTACTTAAGTGGTCAGAATAAATAAGCAGAATGACTGACATAGACGGATGACTGATAGAGACTTTTTCTGACTGCAGCAAATCATTCAGTCCAGGTTGCTTTGTGAAGGTGACAACAACTCACTCAGCAGATCTACTTTCTTGAATAGTCATAGTGCCTTCATTTTGTTTAAAAAAGGTAAAAATTAAAGGGCTGTTGTTTTTTTGGTTTTCAAAGATCTGAGCTCAGCTATAGGCTGCCTTCTGCTTACTCAACAGAAAAAAATAGTCATGTCTCTGCAACCTCAACATTACAGGCAGTTCAAGCAAGGTCCCTGTGGACTCACTGGTTTGCACAATGTCTGGTGCAAAATCTGCTCGTGTTTCCAAGAACGAATGAGTGTAAACTGATTTTGATGAAAGACTGAAGAACCTCTAAACATCAGGGCAGTAGTTTACTGGAAAAAGCTTCATGTGAGAACATTTGGGCATAAAACATATTAACCACTTTTAAGTCTGAGTTTAATCAGTTCATAAAAGGGATTATATAATGTGATTGCCTACACACAAGAGACCCCTTTCAGGCCTGCACTCCTTAACTGCACAATACATCTTAAGGCTAAGAGATCAATTGATGGTAAGGACCCTTCAGAGATTTGACCATGTGCAAGAGGCATAGTATAAATGGAAGTGTACATCCCTTCCTGTCCTACAACACACTCAGTCATGTAGCACATAGGAGGAGTATGAGAAATTGGTAGCATAATGATAAGGCAGGGATATCCTGGGTGAAAGAAAACCCTGGGTAATTATGCTGGCAGGAGTGGTTCAAGTGTCACAATCCTTACACACTGTGGAGGCCTTCAATCCAACATGGTGCAAAAGAACTTCAGTGGAGGAGCAGCATGAAGCACTGAACCATAACAAGCTGCTTTTTGAGAAGCAAGCTCTGGACAAAGCCTCCCATGATGGTCCTGTGGGACCACCCCCACATTCAGCAAGGGGCACATAAAACCTCTGACTGTCACAAGGTGTTTTCCTCTGCTGCTTATGAACCAGTGCTGGATAGGGACCTCAAAATCTAATTTAAGGCAATGGGACTTATCAACTGGCTCAGTGCCATGTAAGTTGGAAGTATAGCAACACTATTTTGAGACCAGCACTGGCTTTGAGAGTAGCATAGGCACATGCACATGGCACTGTGCCTGCACTAGTAAATGATGGCTTGGGTGGTTCAGGTCTGGATCTCTCAGCACCTACTGCATGGCTTATAGGCAAAATCCACCCATGGATAATGGTGAACTGACTGTACAGCTAAATAACTTCCTCTCCCATATGCACTGCATCAAACCAATGGCCACACACAAATGCAGAAACTGAAATCTCCATGGGAAGCCAAGATAGAATTGCAAAGGCTGCAGGAATTACTACTATCCAGTGTAGAGGAATTACCAACAGCTGTCATTCACACATCCATAGTCATCTGCTCCTGAGCTTTACAAAGCCCTTATCAACAGCTCAACTCTATCATTCACAGGCACATTCTCCCTCCTTCTCCAGGATGGATCTTTGAGCAACATAATTTGAAAAAGACTTTGCCTATTTTCCTTCACAGAACCTACCATCTCATCACCCAGGAACATGGCTAAGGATTCTTCAAGGTGACAGTGAATACCTGGAGCATACACAAGGTACCGGATATAAGGAGTTGGAACAACTGCATCAAGTGTGGAACATAAACTGCATGTTGAATTGTTACCATTGCCATCTGATTTGGGGTATTTGGCACAGCTGAGATACAGAGGTTGATAATCCTGTTTTGCTGAACTTTTCTATGGAAATACATTCATAAAGCATGTTCTCCAAAACACTCAGCTTCCAATGACTCACTCAGGTGGCATAAAAACTGTATAGACTGTGTGTGCCTTGGAGATAAGACATGCAGCCTTTGGGAGGTCTGCAAATGGCATGGAATTGATATGGCATGATTGCAGTCAGAGATGATGCTTGCTGTGGAACCATGGCCAACTGGCTCTACTTTTCTGCTGAAGGTGGCCAGAGGTCAGACTGCTGGCACCCCAGAGCAGCCTCACACTTCCTTTATATTAAAGAGAAGTGTGCTCTAGCAGTTCCTTTTTTCTTCAGACCTTGCTTCATACCATCTCATAAGTAGCTTGCAAGTTGCATATACATGCATGTAGGGGTTTGTCTTCCATGATCTTTGTGGGTCCCTTCCAGCTCAGGATATTTTATGATCCTTAACATGCATAATTTTGGATGGGGCTGTAGCATTTCTTTGTGAATAAAATAATATCCATAGACTTCATTCATGCACAGGTATGAGTGTGATCAAGGTAGGACAGTCTTAATGATAGTCTTAGCTTTAGCTCTAATAAATTCAAGAAAAAAAAATCAAAAAATCAAGAAAAAGAAATATTGTATTTTCAACCAGACACAATTTTATTCATTGCTGTCTGTGTAATCCAAGTGAAGAAGGTAATTCACACAGCAAGAAACTAATCATGGTGGGCAGAATTCATTTTGTCTGAGACTAGCCATCTAAGAGGCAACCATCCTAAGAGGCAACCATCCAACAAACCTAAGGCAGTTTTCTAGGCTCTGTATTCAATGGAAAGAGAAGGCAGCATGCCTGGGCAGGACCAGTGACCCTCTGAGGACCACTCCTTCTGCTGACTAGAGAGGGACATCGAATTAATTACTACTATATTTAAAATGCTTGACTTTTATGAGATTGATGTTGCAAGGGAGAAAAATCCTTCAAATATTTAGCACTTGCAATATTCAAAAGTCATGTGTAGCACGCCATTTTGCCTGGGTTCCCCTTCCATTTCTGATAATGTTTTTTTGCCAAGATTAGAATATACCAGATCACAAAGGAGTAAAGAGCATCACCTTTGTGGTTCTCTGAATAACACACAGAGGCTGGGTGTCCTTTCCCTTCATCTGTAAGAAACTTGGGTCATTATTGGATTCAAGAGGGGAAACCTGTCCTGAATTTCAACAGGATATTCATAAGTACCTGGTACTGCAATGGCTGAGGAACATCTCTTGTTGGGTCTAAGTGCTGCTTAAGAGAGTAGGGATGAGAACCATAAAGGAAGTGGACACTCGTGGATTCTTGTATCCTCAGAAGTGTGTTTGAAAAGCAGTGACTGCTTCACTGCATTATTGTTCAAAGATTAAGACAAGCAGAGCAAAAAAGCAGCAAGGTCATCCAGTCCATCACAGAAGACACACTTTCCACACTGTGTTACTGAGTGTTTTGTCTGATCTCCTTTTAAAATCCTCAGACAATGGAGGCTACACCAGTTCTTTGGGGAGTTTGTACTAGTCCAATAATAGATTTTGATGTTTGTCCTGTAGTTGCCCTGTTATTCTTTGAATGGCATTACTACATTGCTACATTTAGCTCTTGGATATTTCCAATAAGTTTTCCTGCAAATTTGTGATTTTTATATGCCTATACACAAGCTTCACTTCATCATCTTATGGATAATACTTCAAAACTTTGCTGCTAGAGACAGCAAAGGCAAAAAAGTCGAGATGTAAGGCTCAAGATGTGAGTTCAAGCTCATGTAAATACAAAAAATACATGGATTTCTGTTCTGGACAGTATCAAAGGTTTCTTCCTATCCATGTAGCAACACATAAATGTGAGCTGGAGGAGTAAAAGGCAGTTTCTCAGGTGCCTCCAGCTATGGAAATCTCATATGATTTATCTGACCATTATAGTTCCCAGCACTCAGGATGTTTTTTCTGAACTTGACCTCACACTTTCTTGATGGACTTTCTGTTTGCCAGCACTGTTTTGACATAACAAATGTCCAGCACTGAATATTTTGTCACAGGTATGGCTATGGAAAACCACAGCTTCAGTTCTGTGGGCATCACTGATGTTTCTGTAGCACCTAGAGTCTTTGATGCCATCCTACACGTTGCAAATGAAAAACATGTTCTCTGTCTCATAATTGAATGGTTCATTTTTGCAAGGGGGCCTAAAACAGTGTAACACGCTTGTTTTCATTAACCCATTGATGACTTCCTCAGTGTGGCTGCATTTTCTGGTCTGACATCAATTATCTCATTATTTTCAATTGAGAAACACCCAGTGTTTGATTCATTTTTCAGTACTAATTTAAAGGAAATAGTGTCAATACATTTCCTATTTCCCAATAAGTCAAATATTCAATGACAGTGAAGAAGTTTGTTAAAATTACAACTACAGTTAAAAGTAGAGATGATATTCAAGACGGAGAAAAGAAAAATAAACTGTTTTTCACTAATAAATTAACTCTAAGTCAAAACGAGCAAAAGTCAGCCTGAGGAAGAGGGCTACTAAATATCAGAACACAATGAAAAAGATACAGAAATGCAAGTGGAAAAATAAAAATATAACATTTTTAATTTGAGACTGGTGTTAGTCTCAATGTATTTAGCATAAATCCTATCGCCATGAAAGTTCTAACTTTTTAAAAGTTGCCTCTGTTAGGGAAAATAACCATAGGAGGAAGTATAGAGTAGATTTAGAAATTCACACACCCACATATTCTTCTTCTGTCCCTCTACCCCAATTGTGTCTGTCATTTTTCTCATAGAACGTAGTTTATTTTCCTTTCTTGATCAGTATCTGGTCATGGTCTTGGCTGGGGCAAATTTCATGTTTCAGCTTCCCTGCCCCTGCATCGAGAGCAGATGTGTCCCTCTCAGTAGGATAAAATTGTCCAGTGCTTAACTTATCCTAAATCCATTGACTCTTCTTAGGAGTAGATTTTTTTTGTCCTGCAGTGCACCACAATCTGCTTTTCCATTTCCACCACATGAACATTTTCTACTCTTTCTTATTCTTCTGACTCTGAACAGGCTTTCATGCTATCAAAGCATCAGTGTCTTCCTTTTATACTGCTTTTATTGACAATTGAGCCTGGTGCACTCTTCCATGACATGGGGGGAGATAAGGCTCTTGATGCCAATCAGTCACTCTACACAGGAGATATGGCATTCCTCTAACAAATATTTGACTAACCTTTCTCCCAGCCATATGTATCTGAGTGAAACTCTGTAAAATTCTGTGACCAACCAGATCCATGTGATTCTTCAGGGAGAGGACTTACTGGAAGTTTTAAGGTGGGAGGAGTGGGGCAAAGAAAAAAAATCAAATTGGTGACCTAAAATTTCAGCTTGTATCAATTCACAAAGCTTCATTGAAATTAGGAGCTATGTTATTTTACTTTGGTTAAGAATTAGATTACAGAAATTTATATTCCCAGAACCTCTCCTAGTATAAATCTTAGAATTTAAAATTGTTTCAGTCAGGCAATGATTTGGCACTGAGTTCAACCACTTAATGGGTTCAGTATAGAAAAGGTCATATATAAAAGGCCAGATGAAGTCAATTCACACTGACGTTTTCAGTGGTTTTAGTGTAACTCTTTGATCCTTGGAGAAGACCTGACTTTTCAAAAGATCTCTTTACTGACTTCATATGAATGTCTTACTCTCAGCTTGACTGCCAATCTTTTGTAAGAGGATCACTCTTGGAGGGTGAAAGCAAAGGAAAAATTTCTTCAGAAGCCAAAAGAGGTGGGCAGGAAGTCAGCTGGTGGGGAAGTCTGAGAAAATAACTTAAATGGAAGTTGCCTGAATGGGACCACGGAGCAGCCCACAGGGATCAGTGCATAGAGTGACACACCAGCTAGGGCTACTGCAATTCCTTATAAACCCAGTTAGACTCTGACAGGGATGAAGATCTCTTTCACATTCCTAGACTATTAATGCTGGAATAGAAAGCAAGACTGGAGATTTAGGCAGTTATGTTCCCAAGTCTGAAACATGCATGCAGAACTTGCTACCAAGGAGTGCCCAAAAGGTATCAAACACGTATGGATGTGCTTCAGGATCCAACTGCCCTCATCACACTTTGGCTGTGACATGTTCCAGTGTCTGGGATGTGGTGACAATGCAAATTTAAAATGTGAGGCACTATTCAAGATTGGAGAGAAGGAACTGACTAATGGGGAGATGACAACGGCCTGTGCTCAAAGTGGAACTCTTGGGTTAGAGAGGATATTTTTGGAGTTCCTCAAGGACTGGTCTCAAGACTGATGTGACAATAATTTCATTAATAGCATTACTAAAAAAAAAAGCAAAGCCAGTTGTAGATGGAATTTTCTGATAGGAAGTTTAAAATATCCAGCATTATCAATAAAGTAACAAAAGTATGAAGATCATACAGAAAGCAGCAGATAATGTCAGTGATGTGCATAAGAGAAAGAGAATGACTTTCAAGAGGCAGGACAAATTTGGCATTTCCCTTACAATTCAATGCAAAAAAGGATATGTAGATCAATGGTATGGGTATGTTAATGCAAATCTGAAACATTATGGATGAATCTTTCTAAGTTTGTTGCTCATCAGTCTGGAGGAAGAGACTAGCAGATCAGATAAGTTGGCCTCAGCACAAGCACCTCATTTAAGGGTTGACCTGACTTGCAAAGTCACCAATAAGGAAAATAATTGGGGACAGTGGTGCCCTATGTGCAACCAAACATTTCTGAACTTTCTCCATTTTATATGGAGAGGTGCTTTCAGTGACATGAAGCATAAACCATTACCTTGTAGAGGTTGCAGTGCAACTCATCAAGGACTGGGACTCATCTTTGTGCTGACGACTTTTTGGCCTTAGTGTCTTTGTGCAATATTTCCTTCCTTTTTCACTATCCCCTTAGTGAGAAGGAAGCAAGAGGCACAGGGCAGGGTTTGTCTGCTGGGCACTTTGGAGGAGCCTGAGGGACATTGCAACCAGTGGCCTGCACTCCTCAGTCAGGCTGGGACAGGCTGGTGGGTGTGGGAGAAGGAACAAGTCAGAGACCAGCATCCCTGACTAAGGCTGTCTGGTGGCCCCAGCAGGGTGCTAGAGCACAGCCAGTGAGACACAGAGGAGAAAATGATGCTCCAGAGCCTGTGAGGGTGGGTCCCAAAGCCACTGCTAGTGCTGCCAAAAGGCAGAATGCAGAATCACCTCCCAGGTGTCCATCACTAATCTCTGCTGTCTGCGCTACTGGCAGTCTCACAGGGCTCAAAAATCAAAAATCTGGCCTAGAAGACAGCAAATCCCAAGGCACCCACTTGACCAATTTATCCTGCAAGCCTGGCACACACATGCTGCAGGGCTGGGCATCTTGGAAATGCTTGCTAATATCACCCAACATATTCATTTGTGATGCAGGAGGCACACACACAGATGAATGCACTATGTAGGAGAAACACAGCTCTGACAGGTGTACAGAAGCCTCTGCCCTGGGACAGAAACACAAAGCCACACCTGCAGGCTTCCATCAGGCAGAATAAATTACAGTTTTGGATCATAGCCCTTGGACATTAGTGCAAGCCAGCAGATCCAACCCTGAAGTGTTTCTCCTTAAGATATAAAACACAGAGGGGTTGAGTTTTGTCCTACAAACTGTGTTTTAGCACTAGTATTGGTTCTGTTTTTAAGCAAATAATTTTAAATCTG